>JAPYZK010001584.1:0-27288 GCA_030522785.1 Platygaster equestris | reverse complement strand
CGTTTAAATCTGAAAATTGAGCTGAGAGAAACCGAAAAATTGGTTAGTTTCGAAAATGATCGGTGGAACTTGAAAAAATGCACTATTTTTAACGTAATTTATTATGTACCGAAAAGTCTTGATGTGATACTGTAAAAAAATCTAAGATTTCGTCTCTAAAAGTCGAATTTGGGGCATGCAAAACATTTATTGAATTTCTTGAATTTTCGAAAACCTTGAAATTGTCTAAAATTTTTATTTTTATTTTTTTTCGAATTTTCGAGAAATTGAAATTTTAAGAAACTGCTGACTCCGAAATGTTGATGATTTTACAATTTTTATTATTTTACAATTTTTGATTTCAGTTTTGAAAATTTTGACGCATGAAATTATTGAATTCCGAATGAAGCAATAATTATTATATTTAAATATTGAAATATTTTTAGAATCCTTAAAATTTTCGAATCCCCCTAAAATTCTCGAATATCCACAAAATTTTGATTTTCCAACATGATATTTAACTTCGAAATATTCATAATTTTTTATTTTTTCTCATTTTTAGATGTTTTTGAATTTTCCGGAATTTTTCAAATTTCGAAATCAAGTTCTCCGGAATGTCAAAACTTTTTATATTTTTAAGGTCTTGAAATTTTTTGAAATTTTTATGATTTTGATATCCAAAACTGACGTTACTGATATTTATAAAATTCTTTATTTCCCAGTAAAGAAGTTATTATTTTATTTAAATATTTGATTATTTTTAGAATCCTTAAAATTTTCAAATTCCCCAAAATTCTCGAATGTCCACAAAATTTGAATTTTTCAACATTTTTAACTTCGAATTATTCATAATTTTACAACTTTTCCTAATTTTTTAATGTTTGTGAATTTTTCGAAATTTTCACAATTATCGAAATTAATGAGTTATTCGAAATGTCAATATTTTCATATTTACTTTCAAAAAGATCTTGACATTATTTGAATTTTTCACGATATTCGATAGTTTTCGAGTCTTTGAAATTTTCGAATTCTCTCAAAATTCGCAAATATTCAGGCATTCCCGAAATCGGTTTTTAAAAAACCGTACAAAACCAATCATCACTTTTCTACAGTTTTTTCGGTGCCGCCAGGAATTACGAAATAAATTTTTTTTTTCCATTTATAAGCCCGAAATTTTTATATCCTGTACACATTTTTCAAACAACTAAATAAATCTCATAATTACTCACGCAACAAAATTGCAATAAATTCAAAAATTTACGATTTCGGAAAATTTTAAATATTTTCTTCCTGTCATCATAATAATTCCCAAAATCCAGTTTTAAACAGTTTATTCAAAATACACGTAACTTTTTTCAAAATCAACATATTTTCGTAAAAGTGCAATTATAATGTTATTTCATGTCATAATTCTCATAAATCCATCAAAATATAGAAATTAAAAAATTTCATTCCTCCACCGAAAATAATATTCGATCTCATAATTACTTACATAACAAAATTTTCTCTAAATTGCGATAAATTCAAAAATGTACGATTTCAGAAAATTATAAATATTTTTTTTTCCTGCCATGATAATGATTCTCAAAATCCAATTTCAAACAATTTGTTCAAAATACACGTGACTTTCTTCAAAATCAACATATTTTCGTAAAAGTGCAATTATAACGTTATTTCATGTTTCATAATTTTCGTAAATCCATCAAAATATAGAAATTGAAAAAATTTCATTCCTCCACCGAAAATAATATTCGATCTCATAATTACTTACACAACAAAATTTTCTCCAAATTGCAATAAATTTAAAAATGTACGATTTCGGAAAATTGTAATCTTTTTTTTTCCTGCCATGATAATAATTCTCAAAATCCAATAATTTCAAACAATTTGTTCAAAATACACGTAAATTTTTTCAAAATCAACATATTTCCGTAAAAGTGCAATTATAACGTTTTTTCGTGTTTCATAATTTTCGTAAATCCATAAAAATATAAAAATTCAAAATTTTTCATTCCTCGACCGAAAATAATATTCGAACAAACTTGCAGTTTACCAAATTTCTCAAAATACTCGCGCAATTTCCAAACTCCGACTCTCTACACACATAAAAAACAAAACAAAAAAACACAAAATTTCCCATGTATCTAGATTCCCCGGGATGTCACGAACCCCGCAAAGCGATCCCCAATTCCGCGACTTGCTGGGCCCCCAATTCCATGACGTGTCCGAAAATGTCTTGGTCTGCTCTGAAGACAAAATCCTCATTTGCAAGTCCAAGGCAGTCCAAGAGCACGCGAAACAGATTCGAACGAACAAAAAAAACACGAACGCCTCCTCCCAAAAATGGAACGAAATCCAAGCTTTTTTTCCCGGCCACAATTACGAGCCCATAGCCACTGCCATAACCCACGAAATAGACGAAAAAAATGTCAAAATATTAGAAAAATCAAAAGGAGAACACCTATACCCAATTTTACCGGAAAACGAAGCCGTTACCGATCCCAAAAACGAAAAAGGCAAACAGCTCAGTCCGGTTTGCCCGGAAAATAACGCCGTCGTCAAAGCCGGCGACGCTATTGACGACGACGCGGATTTTTACAACTATGACGACGGCGAAGACGATGATTACGACGAAGACTACGAAGACGAGGAATCTGACGACTCCGTTGACCCCGTGGCCATGGAGTTCGCTAAATTCACTATGCAAGCAATGGTGGAGAATTTTATGCAAAATCACTGCCAAATGAACCATAAACCTAAAGAGGTTCCGAAGAAAAAACCGGCCCCTCAGAAATTGGCGGTTCCCCTGAAATTAACGGATAAACTTTCGGCTGTTCAGGAGGATAAGAAAATTCTTTCGGCGAGTAGGAAAACTGACGCGAAAGTTGAGCCGAAAGCGAAACCGGAGAAGGAGAATGTTACGACAAACGTGAAGAAAGAGGAGGTAAAGAAAGGTAAAGAAAATGCGAAGGAAAATAAAGCTACGAAAGAGGAAGTAAAAAAAAGTAAAGAAATTACGAAGGACAATAAAGTTACGAAAGAGAAGGTGAAAAAAAGTGAAGAAGTTACGAAATCGGGCAAGGAAAACGTAAAGAAAGAGGGAGTTAAAAAAGGTAAGGAAGTTGCGAAAGAGGATAAAGTAGATACGAAAAAAACGAAGGTAGAGGACGAAGGTCGGAGGAAACTTGGCGCTTTGCAGGAAGAGTTGAACGTTTTGAAGAAGCAGATGGGGATTGTTGAGAAGGAGAAGGAAGCTCCGGTTTTGAGCAAAAAGCAGATAAAGAAGTTGAAGAAGCAGCAGGAGGAGGAGGAAAAGAAGAGAGAGGAGGAGAAGAAGAGAGAGGAGGAGGAGAGGGAGGCTGAGGAGAAGAGGAGGAGGGAGGCTGAGGAGAAGAGGAGGAGGGAGGCTGAGGAGAAGAAGGCGAGAGAGGCTGAGGAGATGAAGGTGGCTGAGGAGAAGAGGGCGAAGGAAGCTGAGAAAGCGAGGTTAGAGAAATTGGCGAAAAAAGAGAAATTGAGGAAGAAGAAGGAAGAGGCGGAGAGGGAGAAAAAAGCGAAAGAGAAGTGCGAAAATGAGAGGTCCGACGAGAGTTTTGGGGAGGACGATATTTTTGAGTATGCAGCTTTCATTAAGTCGGCGCTTCAAAAGAATGGGAAAGAGAAAAAGGAAGAGGCGAAACCGGCGAAGAAGGGGAAGATTGAGCAGAAGGAGCAAGGAAAAAATGGCAACACTGGGAAGGCACAAGTGAGTTGAAATCATGGTTGAAGAGGTTTGGGGAAGTGGGATTTTTGGTGGAAATTTGGGTATTTTTGGAATATGGGTAGCATTTTGGTAGGACGTTGAAAATAGTGGAATTGGGATTTTGGAATTCGTGATGAATTGTTTAGTAATGTATTTATTAATTTTTTAAAACTTCGAAAATTAATGTTGCCAACATTTTGAAAATGTCGTGAATGTTAATCATATCGTGTGGATTGAAAAATTGAGAAAATTTTGGAAGTTCTGACTATTACGAAAAACTTGGACATTTTTTTAATTCCATGTTTGAAAAATGTATAATGTTTAAATGTTTAAAAAATTTCGAACATTTTCTTATTATCTTATATTTTGTCTTAACTTCGAATATATTTTGAATTTCCAAGATTTAAAAGGTTTTCGAAAATTCAGATGAACATAGAAATATTCATAAATTTGAAAATAGATAATTTAGATGTTTGAATTTATTAGACGATTATGCATTTATTCTTGGAATGAGTAAATTTGGTTCGAAAATTGGAAGATATAAAAACTTTGAAAATTTTTTTAATTTGTATGTGAAAATTCGGAAATGTACTCAAAATTTGGAAATTAAACAATCGGAGCATGGTAAGTTTCTAAATTTGGAAAACTGGGATTTTAAATAAAGAAATGCAAAATCTCGATCATCATTTATTTTTAAATGGTTACATAATTTAAAATTCATTGGAACGAACAAAAATGATTATGATTCGAGAATTCGTAATGAATAAGAATTTAAATAATCGGAACTTAAAAATCTCAATTAATTTAAACATCGTAAAATTGGAATATTTCTGAAATTAGAATTTTTAATTCACTCGTGAAATGAGAAAATTTAGTTCGAAAATAGCAAAAGGAGGAAATTTTAACATTTTTCAAATTATGATCCAAAAATTCGGAGTTTCACCATTAAATACTTAGAATTGGAAATTTTCAAAATTTTGAAATAAAGAAATCTATGTAATTGATATTGGAGAATGTTAAACTTCGAAATTTGAAAATTTTGGATTTGGTCTAACGAAATTCAAAATTTCGATCGTATTAAATTAATGACATATTTCAAAATTGATTAAATTGAAAAAAAAAAATAATGATGATCTAAGAATTCGTAATGAATAAGAATTTGAATAATCGGGAACTTAAGTCATCATTAATTGAAACATGTAAAATCGGAATATTTCTGAAATTCGAATTTATTAATTCACTTATAAAATAACAAAACTTGGTTTAGAAAATTTTGAAATATGTAGAAACTTTGAAATCCCTCAAATTAGAACATACACATTTCAAAAATTTATGTAAGATACAGAATTACACATTTTCAAAATTTGGAAATTTCGACTACAATAAAATTTCAATTGTAGAATGTAAAACTTAAAACATTTAAAAACATTTAAAAACTCGGATTCAAAATAATGAAACTCGTAATTGACCATCACTCGACGCCTCTACCTCGGAATCATCTCAATTTTTCGCTTCGTCCGCTCATTTTTCAATCCTCTCATCAAACGCAAGAATTTTTTTTTTCTTTTTCCAAAGCATCATGTTGGACTGAAAACCCTGATCTGATCCTTTTATTCTTGCTCGTGTCCCTTTAAGGAAAACTTCCCTGATGACCTACTCGAAAAATATACCTATGTAGTATACTTTCGCGCAAAAAATGACATGTATATAAATACTTGATTTTCCATCATTTTAGATACAATTAGATCGAAAAAATGATTCAATTTCCCAAATTTATAACTTATTTCGATGTTGTCGGATTTCATTCTTTAGCTGTTCGAAAATGGTTTGAATGCTCAAAACTAGCATGTACAGTAAAAAAAGACCCCCCCCCCCCCCGGCTCGAAAAAAGTTTGAAATTCGAAATTTTTTTTTCTCTTGCACGAATGAATACTCCCATTCCTCTGTATAGTCTGTTTGATATTGATAAGCTTGTTTTTAAACGCTTTGAAAAAAATTAAACACTGCGCAATTGATATTGTACATAATTTGTGAATTAATTATAGTAAAAATGAAGTTTTTTGGGGGGGGGGGGGGGGGGATTTGTATGTGATGAGCGGCTATTCCGGGTTCGGGGTGTAAATTACGGAATTTTTGAGTTTGTGGATCGAAATTTGTGGATTTTACGAGCTCGAAATTAAAATTCTTATCGTTCAAAATTTTTGAGATTTATTGTTTGTGAATTCATAAAATTGAGAGTCTTTTATTTCCAAATTTTGCTGAATTTTAGTTCTCACATTCCGATATGCACGAAATTTCCATTTTTCGGAACTTTGAACTTCAACTGGATTTGTGAATTATTCTTGAATTATTTTTGTATTTTTTGAAATTTTTCTAATGGTTTTGACAATTTTGTGAAAGTTTGAAGAATTTTTAATAATTTACAGTTTATTTGAATTTTACGCAAAAATTAAGAGTCACGAATTTTTCACTTTTCGGAACTTTGAATTCAAAGTCATAATTTATAAATTCTTGAATTATTGTGTATTCTTTATTTTACAGATTTTTATAATTTTGTGATCGTTTTTGGAATTTTTGATAATTTTCCGAAATTTTGGGATTTTCCGAAAAAATAAAAAAACGTATGGTATTTTAATTTGATTGTTAATTATTTTCAGAATTAACGAAAGAATTTTGAAAACATTCTCCAAAGTTTCGATGTATTTATGATTTTTGACAACATTTTTGAAAATCATAAATATCAATAAATCTAATTTCCAAAATTCAAGTTCGAGAACTCAAATTTCAAGTTCAAAAATGTATAAATTACCAAATCGTTCAATTTCAAAATCTGTATGAATCAGAAATTCAACTTTTTTTCGAACTGAACTTTCCAATTCTCCAAATCTCGGAATTTATAATTTTTCGAAAAAAGAAAAAATGTTGATCTGAATTTTCAAGTTCACAAATTTCCAAAATTTCAAATAATTTTTTATTTTTATTTGAACAACGGACGAAATCCGTTTTAATTTCGTAATATTTCTAGAAGCTGCATTTTTGGCCAGAAAACAATTTTATACTCGTTAGCCAAATGTTTATAATAATTGTTTTCTGAAATGTAAACGTTTTCTCTAATGAGTGATAATTACAAGTTTGTGAATTCTCAATAACAAGTTGATTTTTGTTGGTTTCGCATTTTTGCAGGCTACGTTACCACTAATGAATTTAAACACGGCCAAAGAATGCGTAGCGAGGGCGATCGAAATGTCCCAGATGAAGCACACCAGGTCGGCACTCATTTGTTTCACTCGGGCGATACAACTGGAACCGGCGAATTTAGGCCATTACTTAAACCGCGCGGCTTGCCATTTGAAACTGAAAGCTAGTAAAGAGTAAGAAAATCATGCTTTTTCGTAAATATTTGTTTATTAGAATTATTTATAATTTTATGAATTATTCTTATTATGTAGGACTTTCGAGTATTTCAGATACAAACTTTGATCTTACTAATATTATTAATTGAAAACGTTTCTTCATCACTGGGAATTGTTAATACAAAAAAAAATCCATGTTTTTCGATATTCCTAGTCAGTTTTGTTATTAATTGGCAATTAAAATGGTTTTTGCGAGAAAAAAAAATCCACCGAGTCGAGAATCGAACCCAGGACCTCCCAATTTCAGAGCACCCGACATGAAATTGGGAGGTCCTGGGTTCAATTTCCGGCTCGGTGGATTTTTTTTTCTCGCAAAAACCATTTTAATTGCCAGTTAATAACAAAACTGACTGGGAGTATCGAAAAACGTGGCTTTTTCTTGATATTATTAATAATTTCAATTATTTATTTTATTTTGTTTCTTTTTACGTTATATTTAGTATTGAAATGATAATTGTGTATATCATTTTATACTAAAACCTATAAAGTTATAGTCATAATTTTGTAATTTGAAATAATTGTATTATTTTATTTACTTAGATTTATCATTGGAAATTTAATAAATTTCAATAATAATTATCATTAATATTTATTATATTATTATTAATCATAATACGAACTATATTTTCGAGAATTTTCAATTTTCAACTAACAACTTTTGAGAATTGATTTATTATTAAATTGTTTATATTTTAGGGCTCTTGCTGACTCGCTTCATGTCCAGCAAAACAGCTCTAATACAAATCAAATGTGTATTGCGAAATTCACTATGGGTTTAGCTTACAACGCTATTCAGGTGAAAAATATCAACGACAGGCATAACGAATTATGCCGTTATTTATGATTATAAATAATGTAACATTTTAGTAATAGTTTTTATGATATTAATGATGAATAATATTATTATTTGATAGTTTATACATAATTATATTCTTATAATTTGTGTAACTTGACAAAAAACAAAAAATTTGGAATGTATATATTATGTGTGTTTAACGAAAAATTTTTGCTCTCTTTGACTTCGATTTTCTTTTTAAAATATTAAAAACACTGAAATTCGTTTTTATGTAAAAAAACTCGATTTCGATAATAATGCTATAATAAATTGGAAATTTCGTTTAAAAATATTCACTAATTTTGTTTTCAATTTTTCAGAACTACGAAATGGCTGAAAAATGTTACGAAGAAGCTCTGGCCCTAGGTTACGACGAAAAATCCATTTTCAGAGAACTGATGCAGGTCAAAGTAAAACAGCTAGTGATGATGGGATTTTCAGAGAGAAGAGTCATCAACGTTTTGCATGAACATCCAAATGTTAAGGTGAAATAATTTATAGGAAAATCTTTTTATTAGGAAAATATAATAAAGTATATTAAATATAAATATCAAACATCAAAAGTATAAGAAAATACATCGAATATTATGCAAAATGTGTCTTTTATTAGGGAATGTATTTTCAATACTTCATCAATATTTTAAACAATTTTGAATCATAAACTTTAAAACTTGTTATTAAAAAATTTCTTAACCCTAGGTATAAATTTCGAAAATGATCAAAATATTGACTTTTTAAAATATTTGAAAATGAATTCGATAGTGAAAATAATAAAGTTCGGACCACCAATTTTTCAATTGAAAAAGTTGAAAGTTTAAAAATGGTATAATTTCACATTTAAATACAAAAATGTGTAGAAAATCAATTAGTTACATCAAGTCTGGGGTTGATTCATTATAACTCAGATGAACTATTCCATTTACTAATTTTTATGGTTTTTTACCAGGATGCGTGTGAAATATTAGCAGGCCAGGAAACAGCAAATTCGGAAGACGATGACGACGACAGTGATTTTGAAAATGCGATTTACCTGTCGGACTCTGAAGAAGATCCAAGCAAAGTCAGATTGTTGTCGAATTTATCCAATCATCATGCCCAAAAATACGACGAAATGAAAGCCATAGAAATGAAAAAGCTGCAGCAGTACGTTACTTTTTTCACGCCCAAGAAAGCAAAAATTTTTTTATACAACTTTTTAAAAACCACTATAAAAAATGCAAAATTTCTCAAACTTTTATAAAACCGACCTTATAAAAATTTTTATAAGGTTTTTGACTAGAATCACTAGGGGGGGTTTAATTTTCATCATTTTTTTTGTAGCAGGAAAACTCGTTTTTGAATTTTTACCAGCTTTGGCAAAAATATCACTATTCATGCGTCAAATTTATATTCTGTTCACATTAAAAATTTGCGTTATTTCCTTTTTTTCCTATTTTTCGCTCCAATTTTTTGTGTGTATTCAATTTACTAATCTTAAGCATTATGAATTGTCACTTTCGAATAATAACATTAAATTTATTTACTCTGACCAAAAATTTTTCTTTTCAGAGAATCTTTCACCTCACCTAAACATAATTTACCTCAAAACCCCCAAAACAATACTGGAGCCGCGAGGAAAATATTCGTCAATGCGCCGATTCTACCGAATAAACTCCCCAAAATCCAAACGTATAACAACCAGCCAATCGAAGATCGTGTTCTGTGGATCGGCAATTTGACGTCCCAAGTGAGCGAAGCTGCCATTCGCAAGCAATTCGGAAGGTAATATTTCTGACAATAATTTTGAATTAAACAATAGTGTTGAAAACGATTCCGATCGTCGAAAAATTGTTCAACAACTTACCTAAACGAAAAAAATTGTCAACATTTCCGAATTATTCGAACATTCGAGAATCCTCAAAATATTAGATATCCTAAAAATTCGTGGAATATTCGAAATGATCAAATTTACTAAAATTCACAAATTTTCCATATTTACGAAAATTATCATAATTTTTCAAATCCTTCACATTATCCAAATATTTGAATTATTCGAACATTCCGGAATTATCAAAACAAATTAATTCTAATTTATAAACAAAAAAATTTTGTTTATTAATGCTTGTGATTTTTGCAGGTTCGGAAAAATTCAGTCCTTCATTCCAGTGCATAATACTACTTTCGGTTTCATAAACTACGAGTCGCCAGTTCCGATAGCGCAAATCATTGAGAACATGAACAAATGCGAAATCAGCGGCGTCAAGATTTACGTCCGCCCAAAACCTAAAAAGTAATTTTTAAGATAAGGAGAGCAGAAAAAACAGTATTTTCATCAACAAAGAACAATAGTTACTTCACTCAGCGATTTTTGGGTGCTTCGTTCATGCCAATATAAATGCCAGAAACTGCACTTTCTATGAAAAGTTGAAAATTGAGTTGTATTTAGAATAAGGTTTTTTCTAGTTGTTGTACCTTCGCGACGATAGTTGTATACTGACAAGTATTTGAAGTATGGAAATGAAAGATGCCAAGTGCCGCTGAAATTAATACATGAAAACAACACTTGGCACCTTTCGTATCTCCACTTTTTATTTGTCGAGAAATCGTTACGAAGAAAGCGACGCATTCCTAGAAATGAAACAAGTGGGTTTCTGGATCGTTCACGTTTGTTATTATCATGCTATGTTTTCATTGATAAATAGATGTAAATAATCGGTTTTCCCAATTTTGTGCTGTTACGCATCAGAAATACACTTCCGGAAACGTGAAATGGGATTATATTTTTTACCAAATTTCCATAAGAAAAAAAAAGACAATAGTTTCACTTATAATTCGTTTTTACTGTCCACGTTTTATATACACTATTATTACATGTAGTGTTATTCAATGAAAAGTGATGTACAACAAACTTAAGAAGTTGAAAATTGAAACATGCGCTTATTTACAAAACAAACTTCAAAGGAAGTTTTTCGAAGACATTTCTTCTCGCTGTTGTTCCGTTTTTCCCCAAATTTCAATTTGGACGAAGAATATTTCAATAAATAAGAACCGAAAAAAAAGGTACAATCATTCAGACTTAAAATTTTGCGTCTTCGTACATAAAAACCAACAGCTCGAAATGTACATGAAAATAATACTGCATTTTTTTCTAAAAATGAAAGGAAATTTTGGGGAAACTTCGAATTTTCGCTCAAATTTTTTCCTACTCGTACCCTGTCGTTACACTTGGAAACTTGCCTCAAACCTAATGTAAAAAAAACAGTTTCTTGTTCATTTACCAATTAAATAACAAACATTTTCGACAATTTCAATATGCAAGCTATTTACAGTCCGAGGATCTGATAAAAAAATATCAACGCTTCGCTCGCAGGGGAACTATTTTATTTTTACCGTCATTTAGGTAGTCGACGAAACAAAATCAAAGCCCGTGACCTGCACTCGGCTTAGCTCGGCTGGTTTTCGTAATCGAATTTTGTTTTTCGAAGCCTTCTACCTAAAGTGTAGCGACATAATCGGTACAGTGACGCACTTCAAAAACTGCGTATGTTACATCGGATTCTCGAGCAATGAACAAAAACTGCGTCTCGTCGCTTATTCGCTAATTTTGCAAACTATGCACCTCCCGCTGCTTCAGCAAAACAGGTGACGGTGTTTCTTTGTTGAAATAAATTCCCTGAAAACTGCTTGCCCTCGGAATCGTCGACTGGAGTGTCCCGGGCGTCGTTGTGTCGTCGCTTTCGACGTTCGCGTCTTTTTTACGTTCGTACAAGGCGAACTTGAAGAATTCGTAACTGTAAAAAAAATATCAAAATCAAATTTTGAGGACTGGCACACGATTATTATCGTCGTGCGAAATTTCCAAATTATGCAGCAACCTTGTATTTACACGTTCAATCACAAATGTATTTTATCTTATCTTATCGTTACTAAGTCATTAAAGAGAGCTTTTACATTTCCAGGCATCATCATCACTTTTATCAATCAACTGAAATCATTAAATTAAACAATCAATAGAAAATGTTTGCTATCGCAAATTGATTAATTTTCTCAAATGCAGTGCAGCCTTCAAAAGCGCATAATTTTAAATGAATTTGTACACATTCTTGATAATATATACGTAATAATAATTTTTACTATACAAAAATTTTAGTGTCTAACTTTATTATTATTACTATTATATTTAGGCCGTATCTTTGGTACAATCGATTCCAAAAGTTTTTCCGGATTGTCTGGTACAATATATACATATATATCCCCTGTCTATGCATATCACAATATACATCACAATACGATTACCCATATGAGAGCCAATGGGAGCGCGAGGTTGTGTCTGCTGATGTGATATATCTACTCATTCTAGCTGTTATTTTTCTCAAAAAGGACGATTTTTGACATTCAAGCGTGATTTTTGAAAAAACTAATCAGTGAAAAATGAAAAGTTTGACACTCGTAGCTAACGTGCGGCGCTTCTTTTCGCGTATTTTTTACTGGAAAATCCAGACTCGTTTTTTCAATATAATGAATATACTTCTTGAGCCCTATACCCCCTGTGTATTCGGAGTCGACTTTGACATTAAATATTTCTTTTCGCAGTCAGTCAATCGACTCAAAATTTTGTAAACGTATTACAAACACGTTCAATTAGTTATACAAATTTTCAGCGAAAAATTCGGAAACTCGAAAATCAAAGATACGACCTTAAAATTTTTCAATTCTCAAGTTTCCGAATTGGAAAATCTCCATAACAGGTAATGGGCAGAGCTCCGAAAAGTTTTCCTTCAAAAATCGTGTGTGTACAGGCTTGCGCGTGCATCCGTAAATGTGATCATTGTGATTATTTTCAAATTAATGTGATCACTGTTTGACGCCATGTTGATGTGAAAAAAACTGTAACTGTATTTCGGTACGGATGCGCGCGCAAGCCTGTACACAAATTGCCGCGCCCGCACGATTTTCGGAGCTCCGCTCATCACCCTCCATAACTTACGTCGTCCAACAAATGGCCGTCGCTGGCATTTGGTAAAGCATGCGCGCCGTCAATCCCCTGAAGTATCCTTTAATGCCTCCGAACCTGTAAACCGTCCTGAAAGCCTCGATCATCCCTTGTACTTTAGTTCCCCCTTGCTGCGTGTTCAAAAGCGTTTTGCAAACGTCCAGTGGCGTCGTCAACGCGGCCGCAACAGCCCCAGCAACAGCGCCTAAAAAAAAAAAAAAAAAATGAGTAATCAAAACAAATCAACAATTTTGAGTCGACCCTAAAAAATACACTAAAAATTGCAATTCGAAGTGATTCAAAATTATTTGCGAATCAAAATAATGAAATTACCAATTTTTACATGAAAAAAAACATTTTTTAATTATTTGAATAATACGAAATTATATTATTTATATCGAAATCGAATCATCAATTAATATAATATAAAATTAGAATTATACAATAACATTTCTTCATACCTTAATAATACTTTAGAATATAAATTTATATAAAATAAAAATTATGCGATATAAAAATATGAATTCAATAATGAATGACGAATAAAATGATAAAATTCAATTACATAATTTTCATTTGATACATACAAAAAATTAATGAATTGAATTTTTTTCATTTGAAACATTCCAACATCGAAATTAGCTTAAATGTAGACATCGCTTTTTAAAATAAGTGTTTGAACGTATTAAAAACACTTAGTTCGCCATTTATGAGCAATAAAATTACATCATGTAAATTAAGAAAATGAGACTAGTAGCATTATTAACGTTATTTATAGCTATCGTCTAAATTGTTAACTAATTACGAAATAAACTGGTCGTATTGCATTTCAGTTCAAACTCAAGTTTTTTGCCTTTGCATTTGCTTATTCATAAGTAGCTTTTTCCAATGTCATTAAAATTTCCTGTTTGCATCTTGTCAAGTTTTTCCTTCTAGAACAATATCGATTATTTATACTTTTTTCCATGCAAATTCCCAAATGCAAAAACTCAGTTGCTTCTTGTTTTTAAAATTTCGCTTTTGGAGCCAGTGCATTTTTTTGGACGATAAAAAAAATGTAATAAAACATAACACAACGAAAATACACAAATACCAAAACTTCGAAATTAGACATAAATTTAATTATTCCGAAATTTGAAAAATTTATAAACTCGAATTTCAAAAAATTTAAAGCTTTAAAAATCTTAATTCGAAAACTTCTTCGTTTTCTTTGAAAATATGAAAGAAAATTGAATAATTCCATAAAATTAGATGACAAAATCCAATAAAACGACGTAAATTTAGCGCGGTATCACATAATATTACCAGAAACTAAATGCGCTTTTGGGTTATTCGTCTTCTTCGGGTTGGTAATGTTTTTCATAGTTTCGTACGTAATAAAATGGACCACTTGAAAAGGCACGTTCATGGTCGCTTGCGTCGTGTAACTTCGGTAAAATGCGAAAATGCCTTCCGTTTTGTAAATGTGTCTAACGCAGCTCACTACGTTTCTGTACGGCGAATTGTACATTTGTAACCTTTGCTTTACCACTGAAAAAAAAAACATCGAGTTACTTTTATTTCTTCAAATTTTCGTTTCGACAGTAACCACATATTCGAAGTACAAAATTTTACATTTTCGGATATTAACATAATTATTTTCTTAATTTTTTTGACTTTTTTATAATCTTCAAAAATATCACTTCGTAAAACAAAAAAATTCGAAAAATGAATGAAATGTGCGATAAACTTTCAAAATTCGAAAAAAATTTGAAAGGATTTCAAAATTTTGATGCAATGTTTAACAATTTTCAAAATTTTTTAATTTTAATACTATTTATAAAAATTAAATGAAAAAGATTAAAAAATGAAAAAAAAAATTGGAGATAAAATTTGAAAATTCATAAAAATGTAAAAGGATTACTAAATTTTCATGCAATGCATTTTTCAGAATTTTTTAAAATTATCGAAAAACCCTGAAAATCGAAGAAAAATATTAAAAACACTTTCGAAAATTGGAAAGTTAAGAAAAAAAAAAAAAAATGAGAATTCGACTGAAATCGTAAGAATTTTCAAGTTCATCAGATCAATTATAATTAAAAAAATTTCTTTTCCAAGTGTGTGTCCCCCAAAAATTCGAAGTCTAAATTTTCGAAAATTTTTTCAAAGCTCTCGAAAATTTTCTACTATCCTCAAAAACAATCTAAAATTTTCCCAAAGTCATCAATTTCTCAAAATTAAAAAAAAATCGTCACAATTATCGAAATCCAAGAATTTTGCACAATATAAAACTTTTTCAAAAGTTTAAAAAAATAGTTACAAATTTTCAAAATCTTCGAAATTTCGCAGAAATATTTTGAAGAATACAATACATCGAATTAAAAATGCAAACTTTTTGAAATTTACGAAAAATTAATTCGTATTTTCAAAAATACTATAAATTCTCCAAGAATTCTCGATTTCGATACGTAATTGATCAATTTCACTTTAAAATCGAACATGAGTAAAACATAACAAGTCGTTTATCGATCAACGAAATTATCATTCATAAAAATTTATAATAATTATCCAGCTATACACTGCTTGAAGACAGGTCTATACACTAGTGAAAATTTTATCGTATCTCACGATATAATAACAATCTGACGTATAAACAGAAAAGATAACAGATTAAACAAAAGCACAAACAATAAGAAAAATCAACACTTTGCAGAGGAACAAAAAATTCCAAAAGTTTTCAAAATCCATTCAAAATGTGTAAAATTTGCTAAATTTTGAAAGATTCAAATACGAATTTACTGAAATTAAATAAAATTTTAAAAAATCCTGAAAAATAATAAAAATTCTACTTTCTCAAAATGTTCTAAAACTTTACTATTTTTCCCAAAATCCCTCCAAAATTTCCGAAAATCAACAACATTTCAAACTTACCAATTTTCCCAACATCGATATTTTTTCCAAATAAATGAAATCCAAAAAAACACCTTTCCAATATTTTTCCGAAAATTAAAAAAAAAATATTCCATCCAACGCCGTGAAAAAAACACGTACTTTTTTCGCCATCCTCATTTTTCGTCGCACTTTTTTCACGCTGTAGGGTGAAAAAAAAATTCTTAACAAGTCTAACAATGATTTTTTACAAAACCCTAAATTTCCAGAATTCATTATCACACTAGTTACGAAATGTACTATGTTCCAACCGACCTTCTGCAGGGTTCATGACGGCGTCGTGCAAGAGGGTCGCGGCGCACCCGGAAAATCCCCAGACTAGATTATTGTATTGCGGTGACCTCGGGTCCATGAGTTTGTTTTTTAAAAATTCGTAACACGAAAAATACAGGGCGTGAGCAGGCGCGGCTCCGGCGATCATGGCGCTGATTCCTCGCACGGGCCTCGTGAGGCCCTCTTTTTTCACCATGTCGACAAGGACCGAGCGAACGGTGCTCCCGGGTACCGGCACCAGTGCCTGCATCCGCGTCTACAATTTCCGAAAAATGTTTCAAAAATTTCCCAAAGCCGTGAAAAAATGCTTGTTTTTTCCACTGTTGCTATTCTCAAACGCATTTTTTCCACGTTGTACGAAAAAATTGGATAGTTTAAAATCAGAAATTCGATTATTCATTTTTTTTCATTTTTTTTTTTTTTCATCGGAAAAGTTTAATTTTTATTTAAAAAATGTTCAAAAATTACAGAACGTCGGAATCAGAAAATTCGGGAAAGAAGAGATTTCTAAGAATTCGGATTTTCGTTTCAAGAATTTGAAATTACAAAATTGCGAAATATTTAATGCACTTTTTCCACGTTGTACGAAAAAATTGGATAGTTTAAAATCAGAAATTCGATTATTCGTTTTTTTTCAGTTTTTTCAGTTTTTTTTTTTTTTCATCGGAAAAGTTTAATTTCGATGTTTAGAATTTTCAAAAATTACAGAACGTCGAAATCAGAAAATTCTGGAAATAAGAGATTTTTGAAAATTCGGATTTTCGTGTCAAGAATTTGAAATAACAAAATTGCAAAATATTTAATGCACTTTTTCCACGTTGTACGAAATAATACGATAGTTGAAAATCAGAAATTAAATTATTCAAGTTTTTCTTTATTGACGAAGTTTGATTTTAGACTTTTTCAAAATTTTATCAGACAACTTTAGAATTTACGCTCGAAGATTCAAAAACTTGAATTTTAAAAATTTGTTGATTTTCATGTTGAGAATTTAAAATTCGATCATTCCAAAATTCCAAAATATTAAACGCACTTTTTCCACGTTGTACAAAAAAATTTGATAGTTTAGAATTTAAAATTCAATTATTCAACTTTTTTTCATCAGCAAAGTTTGATTTTTGACTTTTTCGAAATTAGACAGCTTTAAAATGTATGCTCGAAGATTCAGAAATTTGAAATTTGAAATACGTTGAAATCAGAAAATTTGAGAAATCAGAGATTTGAAAGATTTGGATTTTCGTGTTTATAATTTTGAATTCTAAAATTCCAAAATATCAAACACACTTTTTCGACATTTTACGAAAAAATTTGATAGTTTGAAATTAAAAATGCAATTATTAAATTTTTTTCATCGGCGGAATTGATTTTTTACGGTTTCAAAATTGAATAACTTTCAAATCTACGCTCGAAGATTCATAATTTTGAAATTTTCAAATTTGCATTTAGAAACATAAAATTCGAAAAAACAGCGATCAAAAACATTTTAATTTACATGTTCTGCATTTAAAATTCCAAAATTCCAAACCAAGAAAAAAAAAATTATTCAACATGATCAACAATAATAATATGAATCGAAATGTTTGAAAAAAAGTACCTAAATTCCAGAATTCCGACTAATCAGTTAACAATTTCAAAAATTAACAAATTACCAAAAAACTCGAACAATTACAACTATTGCACTATATTTTCGAAAACTTCAAACTTTTACGAAATTTCCGAAAACAGCCCAAGAATTCTAAAAATGTTCAAAAATCGCAGTTACTCACAATTTCAAAATTATCACATCTAAAACAATCTTCTTTCTTTGCAATGATACTTTTAAAAAATTATCCAAATCCCAAAAATTATACATTCCGATCCAAATACCAAATTAAAAATTCAACTCCCAAAAATTTTCGCAACCCTTCCAATTTTAATTCCCAACATTCCAAAACTCTTCCAAGCATAATAAAACATCCTCCAAGATTTTCCCGATAGTTACAAATCTTGCAAATCAACTTTTTATTGCGCTAATTGAAAAACCACAGTTACGCAATAACCAACTCGGAAAAGCGTCGCAAGACAACGTAACGTTCGCGTACGCTTTTTCATTCATACTATTTCATAAATTATGACTTGCAGAAGAATTTTCATGAACGATTTTCATCCTCGAAAACAAAGCATTTTTCGTTTCAAACGATGTTCCGAATTTTCCTGAATTTCTCGAGCGAGTTCTTTTTCAGTATGAAATATGCTCTAAATTTTATGCAATGACGCTCTGCCTGAGATTGTTTTGTATACCTCGACGCGTGTGTTTTAAAAATTAAATGAGTTTTCAAGAATAGCTCCATGTTTTACTCTGATAACGGGCGTTTGAATGCGGACGGAATTTATATCAGTGGAGTGGAAGGCCCGAAAACGGTTTCATAATAATGATATTGATTTGTTCTTATACTTTACGGACGTTTTGAGAATTTTTTTGAAAATTTCGAACGTTATGGAACGATATTTTAAAATTTTAGACAGGTTTTTAGGATTTTCATGCACTTTTAAGAATTACTCAGAATGTCTCACGCTACGAGTGATTTCGGAAAATAGTTCGCTATTTAAATAATGTACAAATATTTTGGAAATATTTGTAAATTTTTTGTATTTTTCGAAAATATTCATTTTTTAATGCCAGTGTTTTCAAAAATGAGAGAGAATTTTATTGATTTTAGAAACTTCAAAATTCGAAAAGTTTTAGAAGAACTTAAATTTTGCAACAATTATTTTCGAAAAATTTTTTCTTTTTTTCAGGCGATGATTTTTAAAAATTTTAAAACTATCTTACAAAAATTTTAGCATTGCATTCTTTAAAATTTTTACGAATTTACCAGTTATCTAGAATTTTTTGTAAGTTTAAAATTTTCGAAATTATATGAATTTTAATGTTGTTTAAATTAAGTTTAAATTAAGTTTTAAATCATTATCAATGAGATGTAATAAAAATTCACGAAACGTAGAAAATTATCTAATCTTAATACTTCGAAATTTTTAAACTCGAGAAATTAGTCACTCAAATTTTAAAACTGAAAAATCAGAAAATTAAAGCAGATTAAACTTCCGAAAGTATAAATTTTTGAATGAAAATATCAAATTATTCCGATTCCGAAATTTGTAATTTCACGGATTTTCCGACTCGAAACTTCAAACTTTACATTTTGAAATTTCAATTTAAAAATTAGAAAATTACAGCATCGGAACATTATCAAACCAAACATAAAAGATATGAAAATTCGATAATCTTCGCAATAAAATTATACAATTCATAAAATTTCAAAACTAAAATCAACAAATCTCAAATATGATAATCTAAGAATCTTGAGCTTTCGATGTTAATAATTTGAAATTGTTTCGTTAACGAATTTTTCAATTTGGAAACTTCAGAAAGAAAATAAAAAATTTCTAATTCACGAAATGACAACACATAATTCTCAAAACTATCAAACTATTCGAAAATTTCTAAAATGTCCAATTCAAAATTACATCGAAAATTCATCATCTGAGAAACATAAAAACTCACAAACTTGCAAAATATTACCCTTAATTAGTAATAAAATTACATAATTTATAACCATAAATTCACCAACCATTCCAAAATTCGGAAAAATTCAAACTGACACTCAAAAATTCAAAAGATTTCGAACTCCAACATTAACATTCAAAATTCCAAAGTAACAAAAACAGAAAATCACAACAATTCTGTAAAAAATCACTATAATCATTATTATTAATCCTCATAATAATACAAGACACATGTCCAAAAAATTCAAAAACAGAACATCTCCAATTAATCCCAAACTTTGCCCACAATTCCATTTTTCAAAATCCTTCCAATCACACACATGAAAACATCGCGTCGGAAAAATTTTCTCCTGCAAATTGCGCAACAAGGATAATAGCAAAACCAAAATTGATAAAAATCTGCTGCCGACAATTTTTTAATGCCTGATATAAGATAGATTACCAAGTATTGTGAACGGCATTCACGGTGAAAATCAGAAATAGAATACTACAACTGACTCGTTACATAATACCGCGCTCGAGCACATGTTCCCTTGCGCTGAATACTTAAAGGTGCAATCATTGTTTTGACTCTTTTTAGAAAGAAAGATCATTTGCGCTATCGATTCCAGCGAATCATCAACAGTCGCTTTTGTTCGACCTATTATCAATACAAAATAATGATTCGTCGTTTCCACGAAGTATTTACATTTTGCCCATTTTATTCGAATTTGCGATTTAATATTTACGTATATATTATTTAAATATTGTATCGAAACTGCATAATACCGACGTATGAAGTATTTAAACTTTAACATTTTTTGCAATAAAATTAAATACTTCGTCCATTAATTATAAATCACGGAACTCGTAAAATCGAAACAATCCCGGTTGAAAATCAGAAAATAGGGCAAATTAAAACGATTACGGTTTAAAATTATAACAATTATTGTATGAAAAAATAATTGATGTAATTTAGAACTGAGTTATCTTCAAACTTAGATTCACATAAGAGAAAAATCGAATTACTTTTCCCAAATTCAAGATCCGACATTCGAGATGTAAACATTCGACCGCCAAGTAAGATTATGATTTCGCTATCTCACGTCTTTCATTGTCATTCTGCGTAATAACAATTTATTTCCACTGCAAATAAAAATGGCTTACCATTTTTCGTAATCATTAAAAATCGAGTAATTTTACAATAATTATCTTGTACTTTTATTTCCAAGATTTGTCAATTTTATTTCTAAAAAATCTGAAGAGTAAATTTTTTTTTTTCCTTATCTTACTAATTTTCAGAGGGATTTGAAAATGTTAAAGTTCGAAATTTTCAGTGCTCAATACATTTTTGGATAATGTAAGAATTGTAAAAAATTAAAATAAAACAAGTAAAACAAAAAAAATTGTCTAATTTTTTAAATTATCAATAATTCATTAGGAGGATATTTTTCTCATTTTTCCCGATTTTCAAAAAATTCGAGTAGTCATTCTTATTAATTTTTAAAAGATTTGATTTCTTTCAAAAAATTTTTTTCCCAATTTGAAAAAATTATAACAGGTGATTTTTGTAATTCAAATAATAATAAATGATAATTAAAAAGCTTTCAAAAGAACTACATTCAAATCATTAATATTTTAACCCAAAATATTACATGAATTTTCTTTAAATTATAAGAATTTTAATGTTTCTAGTTGAAAATTTAAATACTATCTGAAATTTTTTGAATAATTTTACTAAAATGAAACAAATTACAAATTTGTATACAAATTCAATTATCATTAAAAAAATTTTGAGAAAATTCATCCCAGAAAACCTGTAAAATATTCCAGACTTATCCAAATGAAGACAACTTTCAGAAAATTCTATAAAATTCAAAGAATAAAAAAAAACTATCAATGTATATTCATACCAAAAAAAAAATCGTTCTCACATCTCAATACAGAAATTTCATTAAAAACATCGATAAATCGCTAACTCATCGGAATTTCGCCGGTCCCCCTCCCCCACCCCACCGCCCCTCAAGACACAATACACATGAGACTTTTAGGTTATGTTTATGTTGTTTCCCATTCAAATAAAAACCCAATCTCGACAATTTCCACAATAATCAACAATGTCTGTCAAAATTAAAAATTCGCGTCTTACATCACGCTCGATTGCGTAAATCCACCTGCATATGGAAAATAACCAATCCTCAAAATGACATCGTAAAATGCCCCTAAAATCCGACTGACAATTTTCCCTCAAACAACACATGCAAGTTCATTTATTTTTCCAACATTTTCCAACATTTTCATAGAACTTTTTCACAGTAATTTAATATAACTCTCAGAGCAATAAATTATGAATGACATAACTCAAGATACGTTTGTTTATACCAGATAAATAACGAAAAAAGGGGGAACTGCTATCAGGGAAAGTAGAAAAAAAAATGAACATGACAGCATGTTCCAGCACCCCGGCGATGGCACCCGCGACGACGGTGATGCCCAGGTCGTCAGTCGGCAGACTCTCGTATTCGTCGTCGCCGGTCATTTTAGCGGACCGTGGCGACCGGGATCAAAACAATCGCGTCCGGTGATACGGTCGCGATAACACTGATACTGCCGTTGTTTCGCGAAAAATCCGCGAATCGCGCCCGCCCTCCGCCACCCGCCGAAAAACCCTCTACGGCCTGTTTTTTTCTTTTATCGCAAAAGTCTCCGATAACAATTCGAAATACGACGCTTCGGGACGTCTTCTTTGCAGTTTGCTTCGCGTATTCCAAGATTTTTGCGGAACTGAAAGTTGTTTAGAAACCTTGGGTCTCGTGGGGAAAACCAGAAAAAAAACGACATGCAATTTCACAGGGGGAAGTTCTGGGACATTCTGGGACTAAAGCAAGTTTGAGAGGTTAGGTTGCGCGTGCGTAGAGAAAAACTGAGAGAAAAATCACGTGGTATTTGTTTACGACGCTGATTTTCAGCGTCAAAATCAACCGCTTCCATCAAAACTGATCAGGTGACCTAGTTGTGATTATTGTGATGCTGGCGTCAAGCAACTTATGAGAAGTTTTCTCGGATGTCCGGAAAATATCATCCGCAGACATCTCCCTAATGTTCTCGGCAATTCTTGGTAAAGCAAATTATTGATCAATTGTCAAATAAAAAAAATTTGAATTCTCGGAAAACCCTGTCAAAAACTAAGTTTACGCGTTTTCCCGCGTTTCTTTAACTACCGTTGTGACGGGATAACACCTGGAAAATCGAATAAACTGAGCTTGTTGACGAAAACGTCGTATTTTTCGGAATATTTGCGAATTTGCGCGCGCGTCCCGTTGCAGGGAACAATGGACTCGCGTTTCGCGTTTGGAACGAAATTACGCCGCGTCTCTCAGTTTTCGGAATAAAGTTTGAGTTATTTTTTTGCATTTAGTTTTCGCACTCGGCGTTAGGGTTTTTCTCGAAAAACACGCGCGTGTTGAGTCAGCGAACATTCGGGCGGTTTGAATATCATGCAAAATTGCTTTTTCGGCAGCAGCGAGGAAAACGCTTCCGACTACGTTTCTCCGGCGATTTTTGCGGACAAGGTATAAATGCATGGGGTTTTTCGGAATAATTTTTGCTTGGGGGAGCATTTTGCATTTTTGGGGGTGTATATGCAATGGTGTTTAATTTTGCATTGTTTGTTTAGATGTTGTCAATTTATTGTGATATTGTGATAATTTTTGAATTCCAACGATTCATTGTGATATTGTGAAAATTTTTGAATTTCCAACGGTTTTTTAGAGTGTTAAATTTACAGAGTGGATTTTGAGTTGTCAAATTTTTTGGAAAAATTGTGTTTATTATAATACTTGGAAGTGTATTGATGAATGAAATTTTTTTACCCCGAGTAATTTATCAAATCAATAATTATGATTTGTAAGTTTGATAAAAAATTTCGTTTACAGGGAAACACTAATCCTTTGAAAATGACGATGCAACAATTTTGCCTGCGCTGGAACAATCATCAGCCGAATTTCATTTCCGTTTTTTCAAACTTGCTGCACAGCGAAACTCTCACCGACGTGACACTCGCCGCAGAAGGTCGTCATTTGCAAGCACACAAAGTCGTCTTATCAGCCTGCAGCTCGTACTTCCAATCACTTTTCACAATCAATCCGTGTCGACATCCGATCGTCATCCTCAAAGATGTCAAATTTTCTGAACTCAAGATCATCATTGGTAAAACATTTTCAAATGAATGATATCTTATCATTTTGAACATAGAAATTTAAAACTTGATAAGTTCCATTTCAGTATATATTTTCTTCTGAAAATGAGTCATAAATTTAGCCTTGTAAAAATGACATCAAATTTTGAAAGAGTGCATTTTCCGTAAGGCTTATTTTCTGTTTTTAATCATTGAAAAAATGAGCCTTATTGAAAGTGTGGCATATCAAGTTTTGACTGCATGTTTGGTCATTTTCTTCTTACTTCAAATATGTCCTTTTTTCAGATTTTATGTATTACGGAGAAGTCAACGTTCTGCAAGATCAACTTTCTTCAATTATAAAAGTATGGGAGCCAAATAACAGGATTTTTTTGCGAGACATGAAATTTATATTATTTTTAAATTCTAAAGTTTCAATTTTTGGAGTTTTTTTAGTTTCTTTTTTTCAAAATCGTCAATATTTCTAAAAATTTATTTGTGATCGTACAACTTTTGTATTAAGTATTTTTGAACTTTTTTAGACTGCTGAAAGTCTGAAGGTCAAAGGCCTCGCGGAAATGCACACGGCGTCGTTCAGCAAATCGCCCAGCGAGTCTTGCAACGAACGCGCCGAATCTTGTTCTCCGAGTTCCGCGCCCCAGTCGCCGCCCTACCGGAGGAAGCGCATGCGCAAATCTTCCACAGGATCGAATTCCGGAGATAAATCCGAGGAAGTCCAGGAAATCACTTTGGTCGCGACCAACACTGTGAAACCTGAGGAGCCCCTTTTGATATCTCAGGACGCGGGTGCTGATGCTGCCGCCTCTGCCGAGAACGCGAAACGACCTACGAAACCCAGGACCGAGTCGCAGGAGAGCATTGACGAGGATCAGATTTCGATTGTGATGATGATTTATAAGAATTTTCGATATCAGTTGTAGAGTTGTAATTTCCAGATGGGAATGAAATGTACTGAAAAACCTGGTATTTTCAGGGAATTCAAGTATTATTGTTTAAATATTGAAAATTGATAATACCTACAAGATTTTTCAGGGCATTTTGTTAAAATCGAGGAAATAGTACGAAACTAACGAATTTTGTAATTTTCTATTTTACTGGGTTTTACTATAGTTTTATTTGAATAATTATAATTGATATATTATTTGTTTAACTTTCGAATTGTAAATTTTTGATCTGTCATTCACTAATTCAAAATTGCGAGTTCACTAATTTTCAGTTATAGTAATAATTTTAATTTATCATAGTTTAAATGATCAATAACTTATTTTTAACTACATGTTGTTATTGATAACGTTTTGTCTATTTTTAGATAAGCAACATGGAAAACAGTTCTGCGGCAACTCCAGTGCAAAACGAAGCTTCGATCCAAGTTTTGAACCAGCAATCTGGCAGCAACATGTCGCAAAGTTCCATCACTTCACAGCCTTCCCAACAAGGTTAGTGGATTTTTAGGTTTTCATCGTCCAAAAAAATCGAACCAAATAGGTACCAAATAGTATTTCTTTAACCAAAACACTCATCATTTTCTTTTGAAAAAATTTGTGTTTTTTCATAAACTGCATTTTGCGACCTTTCAGAAAAAAATAATGTAACGGAAAATTATCACGGTTACAACAAACCAAATTTTCCACCTATAAGTGAAAATGTTACAGTTTTTTCAAGTGCAAATTTGAATTTTAAGTGACTCGACGAAACAGGTAAGTAAAATTTTTTAATGTTGGACATAATTCGGCGCTACACGGAAAAATTGTTTGACATTTCGATTTGTTGTAACCGTTGCGATACATTTTTCCGTGTAATAAATGTGTGAGTTGCAATTTTTGACTTTGGTTTTTATTTTCGTTTTTAGATACTGGTATGGATCTGGAATTTTTCGATTTCATGACGGATGAGATGATTAAGGATTTGATACCGGAAATGGGCTTGAGGCTGAAGTTTAAACGCAAGTACGAGGAGTTTAAGAATAAAATGAACAAACGTCCAAGACCTGCGGAAATTGAAGCATGTCAGGTTGTGGAGACGCAAGATGTTCCTATGGCGATGGTGCAGGAAACTCCGTCGACTTCGGCGCAGTCCATGGACGAATTTATGGTGGATTTGGACGATTCGCTTTTTGTCGAGGCCAAAGATATTGACAAGATTGCTCAGGATAATCGAGCGTCGATTTCGCAGGAGAAGAATAACTCTGTTGTCAATTTTGTTAACGTCCCTGGGGAATCGCATTTTCAGTCGTGTTCGAATTTTCAGTTCGAAGAAGGTGATAATAGTTTTTATAAAAACGTTATAAAAAATTTTTGTAAAAATTTTTATAAGGTCGGTTTTATACAAGTTTTATACGAGTGTTTATTTTTGTATTTGATTTTGTATTTTTATTTTTAAGAATATTTTATTTATTATTATATTTTCATTATGTATTCTTATCTTTTAAGAGTATTTTTATTAATTATCATATTTTCATCCCGTATTCTTATTTTTAAGAGTATTTTCATTTTATCATTCCTTACATAAAATGTTGTGCACCGAATTTCGAAAATTCAATTTTTTTACAAAAATTATGAGACACTCTGTGATTCTAGGAACAAAAAGTTGTGACGGCTTTTTAAATTTTTAGTCAGTGGCCTGCAATCGCCGAGGGAAAGAAATCTGACATTGAAAGAATTATTGATAAGCGACTCCACTGGCCGAGAAATTCTCAAGATGTACGAAAAAACCAACAAAATTGATCGAGCGAAATTGGCGACTGTCATTATTCGAAGCGAAACCGAGCATGATCCCGATAAAAGGTAAAAATCATGAAGAAACGTGAAAATCACGTAAATTCCTATTTTATAAATTGTTCGTTCTCATGTTGGTTACTGATGAATAATTAGTTTATATAATAATTAAAAACTCGAATTCCACGACTGTTCAAATTTTCGTTGTTTACGAACTTACGAAAATTGAGAATTTTTATTTTTCGAAATTAATGCTGTCAATTACAGTTTGAGTTCGAAAATCCTAAAAAATTATTATTATTATTTTTTTTTTTTTTAAAGAAAGTTTTATATAATTATTGAAAACTCGAATTTCACGACTGTTCAAAGTTTCGATGTTTGAGAACTTACGAAAATTGAGAATTTTTTTCGAAATTCATGCTATCGATTACAGTTTGAGTTGCTCAGTTCGAAAATCCTAAAAAATTATGTTTTTAAAGAAAGTTTTATATAATAATTAAAAATTCGAATTTCACGACTGTTCAAAGTTTCGATGTTTACGAACTTACGAAAATTGAGAATTTTTTTTTCGAAATTAATGCTGTCAATTACAGTTTGAGTTGCTCAGTTCGAAAATCCTAAAAAATTATGTTTCTAAAGAAAGTTTTATATAATAATTAAAAATTCGAATTTCACGACTGTTCAAAGTTTCGATGTTTACGAACTTACG
>JAPYZK010001583.1:0-17019 GCA_030522785.1 Platygaster equestris | reverse complement strand
TTGTCTGGCATATTCGTACAAAAATGTAAATGTAATTTCTCGAGTTCATTGTTTCTTCGGATCACTCTGAACAACTCTTCACTCCAACGAGTATCCATGACTACTTTAAGGAACAGCAAATTCCGACATTGGCCGAAAACACGTAAAAGGTCCCCTTTTTCCTTCCAACGATCGATTAAGTACACAACACCGTCAATGGCGATCTCGTATCCTGAAAACTCAGGAGACGATGATTTTCTGATATCCAAGATCAGTCTCCTCAATGGACATTTTTTGGAAATCCATAGCAGTTCCTTGAAACGTAATTTTATACTTGGCACCGAAGATCTACATTGCGGAAAGGGCCTTTCCATTTTCAATTCAAGTATTCTTCGCAAGCAGTTTTGCACATTTGGCCGACCACTGAAAGCTGAAAGAGAGAATTTTCATTCCGTATTTCATTAACTAAAAGTTAGATAAAGAGTCTACAGTGATTCTTGTTTTAACAAATTTACCAGTATACTCGATTGTTTAAATATATACGCCAGAGTTGGTAAAAAGCTAACAATCGCGATCAATATGTGATTTGGAGGACTGCTTAAAAAGGGGAAATAATATATCACCCGATTTATTGACACAGCAATTGCTCTCAGAGCTATGGAAAACCAATTTCGGACGACATAAAAGTGATTTGGGGTCGCAGTATTTTCGACAATTGCGTAAGCGTTTCCTTCACTTCATATATATTATACTGTTCCCCAACTGTGAGAGAAGTGAACCAAAACTGTAGGAGGAGTACTTCTCCCACGGGATAGTTCACCTCTCATATTATAGCGCGTTTAATTCAGGTTGCGGGTAACTATCCGATAGGTATCCGATACCAGGGAGTTATTGCAGGGACCCTAAAATTTCCCAAGGCGGGAAATTCACGTATAGATATATTGCGTTCATAATTTTGAATTACCCACCATTGAAAATTTGTAGGGTCTCTAGTGTCGGATACCTATCGGATAGGTACTCGCTACCCCAAATGAACTTGCCATTACAGTTACAGGAAACAAAAGTTACATAGGAACCCATACAGCACCAAATCTCGCGGACGGAATCAGGATGACCTAAGGACGTCCGTGGAATATCTTACATGTCTCAATTTTGGGACGTTTCGGCAGTACTATTTAGTCCAGACGGAACTTTCGGCCACCGTCTCCAGGACTTACTGTAGACATCCTGTGGAAGTCCCGAGGACGTACGGAGGACATGAGTCTTTGTAGATAAAGTGAGTTTTTTAAAGGTTACGTTTGCACATTTAGCACTGATTATAGCAAAATTCAACTTTAGAAACTGGATACTGATAGAATTTTCTGACAGTGCGAGTACTGACTCATTTATTTGGCTTCTGTGAATTTCGGCAGTGAAAAAATATATTGTTCAATAGTACGTATCGACAATATTCAATAGTTTTTGAAAGAGCAAAATTTGTACAAATTATGAAATATGTAAATTTAGCATCCAAACAACAACTATTGCCGGCTTATGAGTAATACACAAACCTCTTTAGCATTATACGGCCATTTTCTTCTATCAACTTTGTCGTTATTCATTTCAAGCCAAGGCTGTTTTATGTCTTAGCTAACTAAAGGAGTGACCCTCACTAGTCTAATTCCCCGTATGACATATCACAGCCATTACTTTGTACGCGATGGTTCCAATAGTATATTGTACGACTAGTGAGAGAAGAAGATTCCATGAGCGTGAAATTGCTGCACGAGCGTAGCAAGTGAAATAAATAACACGCGAGTGGAGTATTCTCCGTCGACTAATAGTCGCGCATAGTATTTTATTTAACAACCGCGAGGAATAGTGATTTCCGGGCCCGCTGACTGCTGAGAGGGGAGGAAGTAATGGATTACCTGATTGATCACTGATCTCTATATAATACACTGGATTGCTGATATAGGTATAGGTGGGGATGTACCTATTGAATGTCGCCATTAAGAATAAACGCATCTTCGATTTTTCAAAAACGCATGGAATATATTCTATGACTCGAAAAAACACTTTTTACAATAGGATTTTACGAAAATATATGTTTGAACACAGATATACGCACTTGAAAAAAGTGTCATATTCAAAAACGTCAGAATCGCGCGCCATTACGTGTGACGTCACTGGTCATGATAAACACCAGCCGAGATAATGAAAAGCAATGGAATCCGAAAAAAAAAATTAATTATCCGCGACTAAAAAAAAAGCCAGAGTACTTTAAATATTATTTTGTGCCACAATGTAAAAGTACTACGAATATTGAACCGCCAAAATTATTCATTTCGGTCCGCAAAGGAAAAATTCGTCGAAAATGGTTTGCTCGGGTTCGTCGCGATCCTTCAACATCTCTTCAATCAAGTTTATTTTGTTGCTAAGATCGTTTCAACTAAGTGAATCACAATTATGAACTTGAATCAAATAATAAGTCAAATAATAATACATAACTTTGCAAATTTTCTGCTTAAACTTGAAAATTTTCCTTATTTCAATTGTCAATATCGTCTCATTTCAGCTGCATGTTTTTTTCATTTGCATATTCCAAAATATTCTATCGATTGGCTTCAATTTTGTGAAAAGTTACGTCATTATCGTTTATCAAAATTATTATTACCTTTATCCTACTCACAGTTTTCATTGACAAAACTGAATACATTTTTGTAACACGAAAGTCTTCGAAAAAAATAAGTGTTTCAATTATAATGTATTTTATTATTTTTCAGCTTGATACATCAAAACAGCATACTACATACAGCTATATTTTCTATTCGACAGTAGATTTGCATGAAATACAGTGACTCTATGAATATTGATAGAGAACACCTTTTTTAAATTTACCTCGATGCTTTGACACCTCTCGTCTCGGCCACATTGAAATGTTCACAATTTGGAAAAAACTCAACCACCATTTCCACACTTACTGCGGGTAAATTGTTGGATTGAGCTTTGACAAAAACTTCTTCCATGATTTCTAGTTGATTTTCAATTTTACAACAGATTATTTGCCGTAATATTGTAAAATTGTGACGTTTCCCTGTGTTTTACCATTTGTAAACAGGGGCCATTGTGAACAGTGACGTCATTTCTTGACGGACCAATGGCAGGGCGTTTCAAGTCGCCTGGGTAAAACTCGACTTTTAGCAATGATTTATAAATGAATTATCATTATTTCATCAGTTTCAAACGTCGTATTCGTATCAGGATGATGTAAATTAATGATTAAGACAAAACAACGGAAAAAAATTTTTTGTAGAAGTGTCTATCCACAAAAAAATACTTTAAAAAAGTAAAAAAGGTTGTCGGGCAATACAGGATGGAAATAAGTCTATTGTTTTAAATTAGAAAAAATACTGATATCAACACAATTCAACCGTCGGTCAGATTTAAATCACATATCCAACTAGTCCCATACAAAAAAGTAACAAAAAGCCCCGACACGCACACATTTTCTTGCATTTACCTATGCGTGCGTAATCTTTCGGGAAAAGAAAAGCGTTGAAATTATTGTCTGCCTGTATTGCCCGACAACAAATTCTAACGAATTTTTTCGATTATCCTAAAGAGAAAAAGGATGGCATGGCCGCCCCTGTGGGAGCAGCCATGTTGATTGCTTAATTCAAGGAGTTACGCGGAAGTTAGCTCCGAAGCGTTTGAATTCGAAATATTGCCTTCAGTGTCTATGATGATTAACGATGTAATTAATGACGATAGATAATAATAATTTTCAGATAAAGGAGGGAAATTTATCATCTTTCAAATTCTCAAGACAATAAATTCATTGTCATTGATCCATTAGATATTTTGGCTCGGAAATTTTAATGCATACACAGATTGCAAACGATTTTTTAGAAGTATCAATTTGTGTTATCAAGGAAAAGAACTTACGTTTTTATAATAAATTTGATTGTCTTTAGTTGTCACGATTGATTGTTTTTGTCAAATTTCCTGAAGTGACAATTCGCGTGCGGGAAAATTCGAATTTCGAAATGAGTTACAAAAGCGACAATTTAATAAATCGTAAAATTTCAGCTGGTACTTTGATTCGGAAAATACTCTGGTTATTCGCACCGAAACACTGGGCCACTGGCACGGGGAATTTTGGGTTTAATTTCCTTCTTTAGGAAACCCAAACCTAATTTGACAGAAATTTTCAGGTAGAGTTTTTATGAAAAATGAAGTTTTGTTGCAAAAAGTAACGTAATTTTATGATTCATTGTATGATTATTGTGGTAAAAGAGTTATTTAATAATGATAATACATAAAAAATTTTCAAGTTTATGAAAATTAAATTTGTATGGATTAATTGAAGGTGTGGTTGATTTGAGTGGTTTTGGCATGGGAAGATTTGAATTGATTGATTTGCGAGAAGAAGCCTTTTCGTTTTTAATTATTGACTTTCGGTTTTTAATTATTGAATTTTGATTTCGTGATTCACTGTATAATTATTATGAGAAATGAATTATTTTGTAATGATGATACATTTAAATTCCTGAAGTTTATGAAACTTGAATTTCGATAACAAATATTGTCGGATGTGGTGGTTGATCAGGTTGATTGCAGGGTGGTCTTGGCGAGGAGAAAATTTGAATTGATGGATTTCTAAAAAAATTTTTCCCATCCCAGTTTCAAAATGTTGGCTGTTGATTTTGGGTTGGCGATATATTTTATGATTATTAAGAAAAATAAATTATTTCGTGATGATGGATTGAAATGTCTGAAGTTTATAAAAATGGAAATTGGATGAAATATTGACAGCTTGGTTAATAAATTTGGGTGGTCTTGATGTGAAAAATTGGAATTAACTGGTTTGCGAACAATTTTTTTTGTTCTTAATTTTCAAATTTCAGCTGTTGATTTTGATTTCGTGATTTATTTTATGATGACTATGAAAAATAAGTTATTTAAAATTATGAAGTTTGTGATTATAATAAATTGAAATGTCTAAAGTTTGTAAAAAAATTGAGATGAAATATTGACAGTTTTCGGTGTCGGAAATTTTCAATTCATTGATGTGTACGCAAAAACTTTTTTCAAAACTCAATTTTACATTTTTGCTATTAATTATGATTCAATGATTCGTTGTATGATTATTATCATGAAAAATTAATTACTTCATTATAATTATAATAAATGTAAAGTCCGGAGTTTATGAAAATTGAATTTGTACGAAATATCGACCCACAATATCAACCATGGTTGATTCAGGTTGTCTTGGCGTGGCACAATAATTTATTAAATTGATTGATTTGCAAAAACATTTTTTGTTTCTGAATATATAAACTTCAGCCCCATTTTAATAAAAATATAATTTGCGCAATTTTGAAAATTTACAATAATTTGAAAATTATCTACAAATCCAAACATTTCGAACTTCTTAACTTTTGCACAATTGTCAAAATTTCAAAAATCAATTAACATCAGCTGATTTTTATTAAAAATGTATTTTCACTCAGAAAAATAATATTTATTTTATAATGTATCATATTATTATTATTATAGAATAAATTATGAGTAATTTCATAATGAAAAAAATGAACATTTTCGAAGTATTTGAAAAATTCTACTCTCATGAAATATCGATTTTGGTGATATCAGCGCGAGAAAACTCAAATCGATAAATGCGTCAAAGGAATTCTTTTCATGAAAATAAATTGTATAATATAATGAAATAAAATAACATAAATAAACCTATTGTCATAGTAGTCAATGATAAGTAAATAAGCGCGCGTAGCGCGCAATGGATTCTAGTATACATCTATGAATATAACACTGTTTATACATCGTATGTGCAAAACATGTCTGCTAGGGAGGGAATATATGACAACAACTGACCTTTATCCGCACTTATTCTGTCCACTAGATGCAAATATTGGAAAATACGCAGCAGGACCAGATCGGGCAAATTGGCTAATGTTTCGCCACCAGATTCTTCGTCGTAGACCATTTTTATTGACGCCACTGGGCTCGCAGCTTAAGAAGTTTAATGGCCACGCGGGGGTAGGAAAAAGCTTAACCAACGTCTAGTTATTCACAGTCTCTAAATCCAATGTACCAAGAGGTGTACTGTTCTGAATTTACGATGCTTTCCCGGCCGTTGTAGAAAATACCCGATATTACAGTGTCCTAACACAAAAAAAGTCTCGAATATCGTACGTAATACAATAAAAATACACAAATCCCTACAAACAAACGCATGCAGCTGCCAATATATATTATAGCATATTATAGTGCGCTGGCGCTGAACAGCGCTGGCCGCTGAATGAGGCCCAGCTGTTTTCACTTTCCAGCGCTATTGGGAGTTGGTACCCCTGCGCAACTGGCCCTTCTGACCCAATAGCGGCGCTAGCCTTCTTGGTGCCCGGGCCTAATCGGGGCATTTGCCGCCCCTTACCTCTTGATCTTGATTGTTGAAATAAGCGGATACTCGTAATTTTTTCTAGTCATTAGATGATTTTTCATAGAAATTGAACGATTCCTAACCCATACTGTACGGAATACAATGTATTATCAATATACTCATTATGTGTACCAGACGTGGGCAAACTCGTGCCCGTGGGCACGAGATTTTCCCCCTCTCCCTGCTATTCGAGCTCCGCCAGTTCTCCTCAATCCCCCCACCCGTCGCCTTTCGCTCACTCGAGTCGTGATCCGAGTCGATGCGAGTTGACCCGAGTCGAGTCTCAAGCAGGATAATCTATAATTTGGATGTTATAACATTCAACGCTGTTGTTTTAACAAAGGTAATGATATGAATCATATTTTCATTTTTAATAATTTCAAAAATGCGGTTTACATGACAATGCATTTACGACGGGTTTTCTCTGCTACTCCGCTACTCATTTCACGAAACTTCAAAGCTCAAACGTTATTTTGATTATATAAACAAATCTTTTGTACTTTTATTTGGGATGAGAATTTACACAGCGGAAAGTCAAATAAACTATGGAAAAATAGTCTTAAAATATCATCACGACAATAAAACAGAAAGATCAATAATAATGCATTACTTCTCTCGTTTTTAATTGCGACTAAAAAATCATCAAATATTATCAAAGCAATGTAACTCAAAAAATACTGTTCTCTGATTATTCGCTACGCTCGTGAGGCAATCTTCATGCTCAAGAAATCTCCTCTTTCGACCAATAGTCGCACACAATATTTTATTCAACAACCGCGAGAAACACGTGATTTCATGGCCTTGCTGAAAGGGGGGGAAATAATGGGTTACTTGATTGATTGACGCAACAATCGCCCTTACAGCTTTGCTACGTACTTTAGGGAGTTAAAAACTGATTATCCCTTTCGTTTCTTTGGTTTTCATCTGCATTGATTACGACTGTATTCGACACTTTTGTAAACAACAACAAAAACATTGCACCAAACACAGTAATACACAGTTTGTAATTTGGAAGTTAGGGTTGGGGAGTTTGACGTTTCGATATACATATATTATGTCGAGTCGCTTGTCCGCCATCTTGTTTCCATTATCCGTGCGTAAGTGGTCGCTAAACTGAGCGTGAGTGAGTAAATAGCTATATATAGGTCGTTAAGATGAGCGTAAGCGAACGTGAGTAAATAGCTATAGGTCGCTGTCGGTTGCTAAGATGAGCGTGGGCGAACAGCTTATTCGTCCACTAGTGGGCGAACGAATCCATCGCTCGCACGCCATGCGTCAACAATCAGGTAATCCATTATTTCTTCCACTCTCAGCAGGGCCACGAAATTACATATTTCTCGCGGGAGTTGAAGAAACACCATTCTTACACGTCACAATTAACAAAATATTTCAGTCCACATGTTCGGAGCGCACTTTTCCCACATCGTAAGAAAAAATAACCCATTTTCGACTAGTTGCGAAAAAAACAGTGATATTTCTACTTCCTCCACAGATGTGCAAACAACCGGTTGTACAGAAAACTTAGCAAAGTGACGACCGTGGACATCAAGTACCGGTACCATGATATAGTCGGATTGGTTTGATTCCAGTCCATCCTGAAACTGAAGATGAAATTGATAATAAAGTGGGAAAATTGGAAAAAATAGAGGGAGGTTAGAGCAAGTAAAAATAATACACGAATGTTATTACATTGTATTTATTGCACATATTCTGGCTACATGAAGCCAAATTAATGTGTGACGGACACATCTTATGAATCACACCATGGATCTATAGATTCCTGAGTACTCTTCTTTTATACGCGTCCCTTTCTTTTTTCCTTTCCTCGTCCTCTTTTCGCGTCCTCTCTTGCTCTTGCCTCTTTCGCTCGGACTCCGCTTGTTGCATTTTTCTATCGTACTCCTCCTGCTTGGCCCGCAGCCGTTCTGCTGCTTCCTGACGCTGCAGCCTTTGGGCCTCCATAGCTTCGGCGGCCCACGGTTTATTGCCGTTCATGTTCGATTTGATTGATTTTCTAAACTCAGAGGATCACCCAAAATTATGAAAATTCCTCAAAGTCTGAAGATCATGAATATTCACAAATATTAAAAAAATCTTCCGAATTGCGTAAGCGTTACAAATTTTCCGATTCCTAAATAATTGAAGTTTGTCAGAATTTTCGCAAAAAATTGAAATATTAGAAATCCGTTCGTTTTTTCGGTTTTCGCTGGAATTCGAAGTCTTCTCATGAGGGTCTTCAAAAATATTTTAAGTTCTGCGAACATTTGAAATTTTCCAGGTGTCTTTGAAAATGAAAATTATTCACAATTTTCGGAAAAATTCTCCATTTCGGGGCCAGTGTTAACACCGAATATTGAGTGTAAACGCCGAATTCTCCGGTGTGTACACAAAACGATTTAGTTTTTGCATCGAATATTCGGTGTACACCTAGACGATCGTCTTTGAACAATCTCGTAATTATACGATTTTTTGAAATTTTGCATTTAAGAAAATCGAAAAATTTTCGAAAAATCAACTTTCCGAAAAAAAGCATATCTCAGTGAAAAAATATGTGTCGATTATTATTCTCGACAGGATTCTAGAACAAATTTTCGTTCATGTTAAAATCCAGTTATTAATGAAATTGTTCATTAGTTTTTAATTTTTTTACATACAACATTATTATATCACTGTAGATACATAGCGTGTTATTAATTTTTGACTTGATCAATTTTCAAGGCAGAAATAATATTCATCTTTGTCTTGTGAATTGTTGAATTGTATTCAATCAAGTTAAGAATTAATCGTCAGTTTTATTATGTCCAGAGTACGAAATAATGAATGCATTGCCTTTTAGAACAACGTGTTTCAAGAGCATTTTAAAATGAGGAAGTTGAGAATATCAATTGAAAAAATTATTGTTTTTTTATCCAATATGACAATGAACTTTGCGAGTACGATGTTCATTTACAATTTTTTGTACCCGGGCGAAATAGAAAAAACCGTAGAAAACCGATAATAATTGGTTTTTTACGATTTTTTGGGAAAACAGTCTTGAAAACGCCCCAATTTCGTAAGTTTTTTTTGTAACTTTGTAATTTTTGGGGTTTATCGGAATTTTTAACATTCCGAAATTTCGCATTTATATGAACTTCCACAACTACGCACCTAATGACGAAAATTTTCAGAACTCAGGATTTTCTATCACCTGCCTGAAAAATCCACGTGAATTTTCTACGTGATGTCCAGCCAGGGTATACACAAATCGTAAATTCTGCTAATTTGCGTGAGAAGGTACGCAGTTATGGAGGTTTATATGAATGCGAAATTTTGGAATGTTGAAAAATTCGTTGAACGCCAAAAATTTGAAAGTCGCAAGAAATTTACGAAATCGGGGCGTTTTTAATATCGTTTTCAAAACAAAAAAAAATCGTTAAAAATCATTTTCGATTCCGCCAGGGTAAAAAAATCGAAATTAATATATTTCCAATGTTTATTATAATATTCTATAAAAATACAATAATTTTATTCAACCAATTATTATTCGCTTCCTAAATCTAATATGTTCTTCAATCACTTTGTTTTGGAAAGGACATAAATTTATTACTTCTTACTCCAGAAGCGATAAAAACTCATGATGAATTCTCAACTTGGATACAATTTATCCATATTTCTGCCTTAAAAGTTGATCGAGTCCACAAGCAATGACACGTTAAATGTAGCCATAGTGATATGTTGTATGAAAAAAATTGAAAACTAATGAAAAAATTGATGAATTTATTAAAAAAAACTCCACAGTATCTAAAAATGCTGGACGAATTTCCGGAAACTTGAAAATTCCTCAATCTTTTGGATTTTAAATGCAAAAAAAACGTGAAATCCAAAAATGAACATGACAAAAAAACCGTAACTCCTCCTTTTGAGCGAATCCTGCTCGCAGGCCTGCTATTTATTTAAACTATAACTTTTGATAAAATAGTATGGATACTCGTAGACAAATATCCATTCTACTTTATATAAAATATTTCGGGAATGTACAAGAAAATATTTTAACTCACCAGAGTTGTGATCTATTCGGCGCTTGGAACACAAGTAGAGAACTTCTAGTGGAGGAGGCTCTTACAGCTCATTCGAGCCACCAGCGCACGTACATGTCTATTTGTTGTGACGCATCATTTATTATTGAGATCGATTAATTTTCGTTAATTAAAGTTTCATCCGAATTCCGACATATTCGTACCTATGAAATTATTACTATATTAAATTAATTTACGTAATTATTTTTACGACGCTTTATTTTTCTCGCTATAAAAATTTACGTCAATATTTATTGGAAGCTAAAATAAATTTTATCATCGAATATTTCCTAATTTTTTTCACCGTATTTTTTTGTCTCGTTGCGAAATTGATATCCAGTTATAGTATTTTCTCTTTCTTATATTATTCTAATTTTAACTGTTGAACACTCATTTTCCTCGGAAAAAGTAGACAAATCGATAGAAAAAATGAAAAAGTTAACTCGAACGCTACACCCTTATGAAAAAAACACCGAAGTTTTTTATGTTCGCGCCAAATTTTTGGTGTTTTACACTGAACTTAAGTGTACTACACCAAACCTTCAGTGCTTACACCGAAGTTCGATGTCTACCGAGACGATAGTCTTTGAACGATTTTGTAATAAGCGTTCATTCAATAGACGTCAAATAGAAATGAAGTTGGTAATAATGATCGTCTTCCAACAATCTTTTAATGAACGTTTTTCGATACACGATTTCTCTGGAATGGTCACATAATTATAGACGATCGTCTTTGGGCGAACTTGCTCTAATTAGCCTGTTTTCTTCGGACTGTCAATTAGAAAAAAATTTGTTAATAGACGAATTCAGCGTGACCCTGAATTTGCAGAGAAACTCTGACTTTTTAAGTGGTATGCCATTAAATTCCGGGATGATTCTGACTTTTTTCGAGTTTTAAATTTGAGAATGAAACCATGAAACTTCCGGGTAACCTTGGATTTTTTCAGGATTACCTTCAAATTTGTGTGTGTATCCTCGATAGTTTTCATAACTTCAAAAGTTATTCACAAACTTCGCAATATTTGTTATTTGTTTTTCATTTTCGAATTTGTTAGTTATTTCCAGAGTCTGTTAAGAACTTCAGGATATATATTTCAAATTTTGAAGAGTTACTTTCAAGACCAAAACCCTGTCACTTTAAGGTAACCTAGATTTTTTTCAGTGTCACCTTGAAACTGAATTGAGAGCGAAACATTTGACCTTTCCAAAGGTTACCCTTACACTTTACAGTAACCTCGAATGTTTTTTATTTTTCAGTATTACCCTGAAATTTTAGGATAAAGCTTTTATTTTCTTCAGGTTTACTCTGAAATTGCGGTAAAGTATGTTCTCAGGGGTACCGTCACATTTTAGGGAGATTCTGATTTTTTTCGGGTTCATTCTAAAAACTGAGGATGAAACTCCCGAATTTCGGAATAGACCTGCCTTTTTCAGGGTTATCCTAACATTTCTGAGTATACCATGGATAGTTTTCAAGATTTCTTTCAGAGTAGCCTTTGAACTTGAAAATATTATATTTACTATTATAGTTACCATTAAACTTCAGGATGATACATCGAAAATTCTTTAGATTTACATTCAATTTCTTATCCAACGTCTGCTGAAAATTGCATCAACTTCAAAATTAAACTAACATTCATTCATCAAACTTCGTTTCCAAAAAGAGCTTGTAACTCGTAAGCCGTCGAAACTTCAGTCTTCCACATAGTGTAACGAAAAATTTCCCGAAAAATCATAAAGATCGTGAAATATTTTCGTCAAGATGTTATGTACACCATTCTTACGTCAAAATTAACGGAACATTTTAGTCCATATTTTCGGAGCGCACTTTTCCCACTTTGTTGGATCAAATGACCCATTTTTTAACTAGTTGCGAAAAATACAATAATATTTCTACTCCCACCACACATGCTCCATTAACCGGCTAATCGGAAAACCCAGCAAAGTGATAATCGTAGTCATAAGTACCAGAGTACCATGATATCATCGGATTGATCACATTCCAGTCCATCCCGGAGCTGAAGATGAAATGGATGAAAAACAGGAAAAAAAAGAAGACTACAGCAAATAAAAATTATACGTGAGTGTAACATTTTTATTTTACCTTATTTTACATTCTTATTGCACCTCTACAATTTTTACAATGACTGATAAATTGTAAAATTAAATAGAACGTTTTCAGTCCTGCACAAGCATTTACAGCAAACAGCACAGTTCACGATGTAGTAGCAAATCAATTATAGGAAAACTCGTCGTATTGTCGCTCTTTCCGTCTTTGTCGCCTGTTGTATTGTCGTACTGTAAAACCGGTTTTTCAATACAATACGACAGGCGACAAAGATAGAGAGAGTGACAATACGACGAGTTTTACTGTACTTTATATCAAGAGGCGGATCCACTGCGGGGGGAGGGTGGAGGGGAGGAGAGATCATGGTAAAAAAATGGACTTATTCAATGATAGCATGAACATTCATGAAAGATCGCGACCTTGAAAAATTGCTCCAACGTCTCTGATTTTTTCAAGAGTGCAACATTACACAACCATGTAAGAATTATATACACTATGATCCATACATAAATGTAGCGTGATGCGGTCGCAGTTGATACAAATCTTCGTACAATCAATGTCAATCGAATGCAGCAATGGATAGTACAATGATCGTCACTACATCGCTATGTGGGAGTTTACTTGGATAGTCGTGAGAGTTATTTTCAACAGTTGATAAGAGTTTTCAGAGTTTTCTAGTTGATGACACGTTAGTGGTGGAACAATAATCAAGTTTTTTCTCAAATATAGAGAGATGTCACAGATCACCTTAATTGTGTACAATCAAATTAGTTGTTTCCCGTTGTGCACAAGCGTATACAGCGATCTACGCATTTTTGGAGTAATGCTGTCTATCAAGAAATCTTCCGTGATATTCTCACAATATGAGAATTCCAGGTTTTTCAAATTTGGAGTCACAAAGTCAGACAGTGGAAATGGTTGAATGCTCAAGAATCTTAGTATTAAACATTCGAGACTGTGACAATCTGTGAGAGCAGTTATGCCTGCCAATGTGAATGCTCCATCATCTGAAAAATACGAACAACTCGTTAAAAAATTTTCATTGATTCGAGCTGGAATTACCAAATTTTATGTATTCCAGTTATTGTTACTCTGGCAGAGTAGCAATGAAACATTTCGAAGTCATCGGTCCTTTGACATTTCGATTAGGTTAGAATAAGAGATTGATTTAGCAACATCTCTATGAACATTAGTAGTATTGAGGCTCCGTGGTGTTGGGTCACTCGAGATCGCCCTTTGATTATGAAAGTCAAGCGGCGGTAACTCATTTCAGTACTTGGATGAGTGACTACTCGCGAGTCTCGAGTGGAGCAAAAACACGGCGGCTTTAAGAACGAAAATCGAACCCTTCTGTTGACGAGAAACGCCATAGTTGTAGCAACAGAAAGGTTCGATTGATAAGCTCGACGACTTCACCGCAGGGTTTTTTATGGTTTAGCCCTGCGAGTCGATAGTGGGACGCAAATATCCCAAAAGTCGTCGTAAATACCGAAGTCGTGTACGGATTGCCAGAAATTCGAGAAAAAAAGAAAGGATGTCGGAAGTTATGGTGAGATGACCGAATAGAACTGAGTGCATCAAGAGCGGAGAACTAATAAAATCTATATATATATTGGTAATATGGCCTGAACGGCATATTAGGAATAATGCAAATAAGCGTTTTGTACCTTGCAAAGTGAGTTTACGTAACTTTTTGCAGAACGTGCTTAAGCGCGAAATAACTGCATCTGTCAGTGCTTTGGGACAACCTCTAATGTTGAAATTTTCCATATTTGCCATGTGCGGTAAGGCGTTGAGCAATAAAGCTTCGGACAATTCGGAACAATAGCAAAGTTCCAAGTGCAGTATGTTGGAGATTGGCAGCTCCGTAAGAACCAGTGAGGAAGCCATTTGCTTCAGATGCATGCAGGTTATATTATCAATGAGCGTACATGCCTTGAGACTAGGCATAGATACTAATGGTGTCGCGTCTGTCGGTGTTGAACTTCCATCTAGAAAAGGAAAAATGATGCAAAAATCATATAAAATACACTATTTTCAACTGCAGATGTGTTGCGTAGCAGTGAAAAAAATTAGTTCTGGGCTCAGTTTGATTGACACCAATATTCTAAGTTTATAAATCTCTATGGAAGCATGTTCATCAACTAGTTAATATTCTCAAAAATGTTCGTACTATCTAACCACACTTTCTCCAATTTCATACAGTTCTGGCTGACAGCCGACAAAAACGTGTGGCTTATTCTGACAGGGTTCGGCTTTTTATTTGCGACCAGCGAGAAGTCTTTCAGATTCCGGAAATGAGCAATTTCGGTAAATTCTCTGTTCGACAGATTCCGACATCCTAGAATGTCAAGTTCCTCCACACTGGATATTGAGCCACCAGATAACAACGAATGCAATCCTGAATTTTCGAATCTGACTGTTTTCAATATTGGAGTGAAAGTCATTATGAGATTCGTGCATTCCGAAGTCAGTTCTTTAAAATCTGTAATTAAGAAAAAAAACAGCAGACTTACAGCAAGCTAATTAAACGAATCAAGGGGGAACCTTCTACATATGATACAAAAAAATGCATTTTTTTCTGCATAATCTTATTCCAAATACATTTGAGAGTATATCTGCAAAATTCAAAGTCGAAATGCCGAGAACTGTAGGTACAGCCCATGAATCCTTTATCTCTTTGAACGCTTTTTACGAAAGATAACAATCCATTTTTTTCATAACTCGACTAAATCAATAAAATAAAAATAAATCCAAAAAATCAATACTCTCTTAAGTATGATTGTGAAATTAAAAATCGAAATTCCGTAAATTGGAGAGGCAGTGAATATTTCCCTTGCATCGCGCCGCGTATCTCCTGATTTTTTTAGACAGAAGCGTTTTCTCAAAAACACGTTCTTTGAAACGGTGTACACGATTGCAAGAGAATAGCTCACCCGATTTTAATGATTTTTACATAACATTTGGGAGAATTTCATGCCATTCTATGCGAACTAGAATACTTTTACGCAAGAGTTGGCTCTATCACTTTTGACTAAAAAAGCTTGACGAAAATTGTAACTTTTTACATTTACTGCTCTAGTATGTTAAAAAGTTGTGCGAATCATATCCTAGTTCGTCGACTATGGAGGGCACATTACCAAAAATAAATCAAGTTCAATTTTTTATATAGATCAACTTGCAAGGTAACTATCGTCACCTCTCCACAGAGCGCAGGGTCCACTTTCTGCACATATATCTTTCGAACGAGCACGAATTTATCAATGAGAAGAAAAATGTGAGCATGTTTCCATCAAGGACTGGGGGTGTACGAAATTTGAAGACTAACATGTTAACTTTTTCTTTAACCCACCGCGACGTTTGAACACGATTTCGGCCGTCTATATAGGATATTCTTCTTTCAAAATTCTTCACAATAAACACAAATGGACCCTAATAACACATAATATCTCAGAAATACACCGGGAATATTTTGAAATTCTAGGAATATCTTAATGTCCGACTTAGGCCCATAAGGCCAATGATGAAAAAAAAAATTCTTAGAATATTCTAAGGAAAATTTCAAAATATTTTAGTAGAACATCCTCAGAAATTTCAGAAGATTCGGAGTATTCAACTAAATGCCTCAATAGAGCTGGCTGTTGTGTCCCTCAGAATGGGTGGTTGAGTCTCTTAAAACCGCTTTCTCGAGTGCCTGAATGCAGGCTTTCGAGTGTCTTAACTCATCTCATTATGACCTGACCTATCTTTGAAGCGGGCTGTTCAATTACTTTATAGGGCTTTAATGTTAGGTAAGGATGAGATAGATAAAGAGACTCGACTGACTGGTTTGAGGTTAGGTAGAGTTAAGGGGGTCTTCTACGTATAAGCCAAATTTTGAAGCTCATTTTTCAGAATGGTTTGCAAAAAAACTACACATGATTATGAAGAATGGTTTTTTGCCTTTCACTGACACATCTTTTGACTACAAAAAAATATCCAATAAAAAATGTGTATTCAACAATAGCGACCTTGAAGTGTCCTTGACCATGCCTCTGCCAAAACGTAAGAGTCGACTTTGTGGCAAAAGTCGGAAATTTTGGTTGCCTCAATTACAAAAAACGAAAAATTTCTTTGATTGTTGTTATGTTGGCTAACTTTAGACACGAGCTTTTTCGAAAATTCGAAAATTCCCAAAAATGGCAGACGTGTGGTCTGCCACAAGTCTGCCACAAAAAAATTTTTTTTCACTGTTGTTTTTTCAGCTCAAAAAGGCTGTAAAAATTAAATAAAAAAAGTTTTCCACAAAAGCTCGTGTATAAAGTTAGCTACATGTCTGCCGAATAATTAGAGATATGAAAATCTCTGAAATTCCAAGCAGTTTAGAAGAACTCTTGCCAAAACTTTTAAAAAACACGACTTTTGGGAAAACGCGTTTAAACATATATGACGGGGTAAAACGTGATTAGTAAAACTTACGATTCAATCGGTTTAAGACT
>JAPYZK010001582.1:0-19573 GCA_030522785.1 Platygaster equestris | reverse complement strand
AAATCCGTACATATATATTCGGAAACCGGCCCTCAACATTTTTTTGAGGGCCGACCGGATCCCGTGAGCCAGCATGTCCGAGTTCCCTAAAGCACTACTTGTGATAGCAATCTGCAAAAGGAAGTAACAATTTAACTGAAACGCGAGTACATTATTTTCGTTACAGAATTATAGGTAGATCACAAAATAGGTTTTGCATCGTAAATTGAAAATCAATAGGATTTTGGGACATGATATTGAATTTATGGAGTTATTGAACCTATAATTGTTTAATTTTTATTCATAATTTATTGAATTTGTTGAATTACGTATTAAGTACTCCAAAAATCAATGAATTAGTTACATAAAATAGCGATTCCGTGAAAAGAAATATCAATTTCGCATCAGAAATATATGACATAAAACTCACCACATTCGTTCTCAAAAACTCACCACATTCGTTCTCAGAGATTCATTTGTTCGCAAAGGTTCATCGAACTCTTCAAATTTTTCCAATTCATCAATCGGAAAAGTTGATGGCAAATATATGTTCCCGAAAAACACACAGTTTGGGGGGATTTTGGACCCCCCAAACTCCCCCCTCCCCCTCTGGATCCGCCACTGCGTTAATCGAATCCCCAACACCATCAGTTGGCTACATTCTCCATTCCAGGCCTTCGAAAAAAACTCTGGCAGAAGGCCTGCAAATAATCCGCGACTGCGAGCAGCGCTGTCCCGAGCTCGACGCCTGCATAAACGCTTCGTTGTGGTGCGACGGAACTTCCCACTGTCCCACGGGCTACGACGAGGCGCTCGCGCATTGCTCCATTCTCCTGAAACTTCCTCCGCTCCACCTGGGTCTCGCCGCTCTCGCGGTCGTCACCATCGTCAGCGTCCTTTGCATCGTGGTCTGCCGAATCTGCCGGCAGAAGACGAAGCGCTCGATCTCCCAGCACAGGCTGAAGAGCGTCTCCTCGGAAACGGCCATCATCGACGGGAAGGAAGTCATCTGCTGACACAGCGACAGTTCTGTGCGATACGTGGAGATCGATAGGGTCACTACAGTGTGACGATCAGCGCTTTCCATGTGGCTCGCGCTTATTGCCCAGTGAGATCGGGGATGCTGTTGTATAGGAAGATTTTTCGTCGGTGTGTCGATTTTAGATATGGTGGTGACGGAATGCGATGTGAGGGTTGGGGATGCGATTTCTGGATTGTTTTCGATGTTTTTCTAACCTAACCAAATTTCGAATTGGTTTCATTTTTCATAGAAATGGTTTATCACTGGGTTGTTTTCTGAGTAAATCCATGTTTTTCGATGTTCCCGGTCAATTTCGTTTTATTTACTCAACGTTTCGATCTACTGAGTGAGATTCTTATCAGGGGCTATCGTAATTATAAACATTTTTTCGTCATTTTTACATAACAATATGAACAAAACGAGAATCCGATGTACTTACGTCTATAGTACGACGTGAAGATCAACATTTGTTGAAGAAATCGTGTCATTGATAAAAGAACCATTTTGACTGCATAATAGTGCGACAGTGACATAATTAAATAGAATACAATTTTTCAATAAAAGATTGTCTAGACTTACGATGTGACAATTACTTTGGTTTCTTTTTTATCATGTTAATACTAAATGTGGGTATACAGAATTCTTCTCTCGAGTTCCGAGGCGTTTTAATCTAGACGTTCCAAAGACTGGATTTTTTTTTGCTTCAATCGATATCGACGAATAATTTCCTATAGAGAGAAACCCGGATGAAAATTCTGTCTTCACGCGACGCTCAGAACTTCGGAGGTGTTAGAAAATTGTAGGTTATGTTTGGGTATGCAAGGTTGTTGCGTATTGTTAATGAGAGATGTAAAAATGTGGGTAAAAATTTTCGCAAACGTCGAATTATGGATTCGTTCGTAATGTCTTTTTTGAAACAGAAATTTTTTCTCTTTTGATTCACACACGTATAATTTTGTTTCGATCTAAAGTTCGTTGAACACTGAAAATTTTTCATACTTTTTGATCACTCAGAAAAAATTCGGAATCGAATTCTCATTTTCGCTGGAAAAGCAATTTCGACCCGCGTAGCGTCCGCGGATATTTAATTGAACCTCCCAGTTTAATTGGTACGTGTATTTCTCCGCACGCTAGCGACATGATTCAGAAAAAGTTTTTCCCTCCGCGCAGGTTACGAATAAAAATCGACGTCTGAGAAAATTTCAATAACGCGATTTATAGATTAGCGTGGAAAATGACTGTCACGTTTTATTCATAATGAATTTGTGAATCGTGGTTAAGTTTTTGATAACGATTATTGATCGAATTTTTGTCGTAATTGGAAATCGCTTTGGCCGTCGATGGATTATCCAAGACCGAATGAAGAATTTTAGATAGTCGCTGAATCGGGGGTTCTCAAAATTGACTCACATTTTTGGAAATGAAATTCAGACATTTAAAAGAAGTGTTGGAAACAAAAACAAAAAACGGCAAAGATATATGTTCCAACGCTGAATATGAGGAATTCCAAATGTATGACAGGAATTGGCATCCTCGAGGCCTTCAAAAGTATAGATATTTATTATAACTATTGAAGGAAGGATGTAGCAATTTCTTTTAAATACTTAAAAAAAGTATTCACGTACATATCTTAGTTTATGGATTGAAGTAGTAAAAGTAATGCGAATTGCAGTAGAGGAGAAAATTGAAACTCGAATGTGTTCCAAAATCAGCGGCGAATACTGAAAACGGTCGAATCTTGGGAAAAATGTTTCTCAGTCATTTTTGCCGTGATTCGGAATCAATTGACGTACGAATTATGATTACACGGAGAAAAATGCCGCAAACAAAAACAATTCTCATCGCGTCATAGTCTACTGCAGCCGCAGCACAGGTGGATGCGCGCGCATCGGCCGCCATTTTTTTCCCTACATCAGCGCGCGGCGCGGTAGCGTCCTTAACGAAACTGATGACTCCATTTTCCGACTGGTCGATTTCTATTGTTTATAATTTCATAGTTTTTGAATGTTTACGTCAATAGCAGAGGGAATTTCTTCCAAGATCCGATGTGTCTGGTATTCACGGTGATTTTCGGGACAGATTGCAGTCGGATCATGATTCTTACACTCATTTTCGCACTTCAAATATATTTTCATCCAAAAAACACAAGTGAACCGTAAAATTGTGTGATGAAAAACTACTTTCCCCGCTTGGGATTCTTACTCCAAAAATTTTCACTCTCGAAAATGCGCAGTGTTGAAAAACAAAACACTTCCAGTAACTTCTAAAAAATGGTTTCCAATAAATAATTCCGAATTTTGCACGTAGGTCCAAGAATGTAAATACCATGTAAATTACGAATTGATGAATTCGCATTTAGAAGTTCTTTCCGAAAAATATGAGTATTTTTTTGCATTGGTGTAGTGACAAACTAGAGAGTCAAATAATTCAAGTTTGATGCATATTCGCGAACTTAGACTGACCAAGCGATTCACAATTGATAGTTATAATAAAAAATCGAACTTGTAAATAACCGAAAATGGAGTCCGTTACTGAAAAGGCTGACGCCTGTTGTTGATGCTGAGACTAATTTCGGATGACGAAAGGTGAAACCGAAGATCGTACGATTAATGAAAAAATTTGAGAGTGGTTAGAGAAAAAGCAAATGATGATCTCGTTTTCGAAAAACGAAATTTTCCATTACTGCTCAACGTTACGTCCTTCTGATTTCTATGGATTCGATTATGAATAATCAAGAACTTGAAATTCGGGACCAAATTACCAATTTATGCGACTATTTTTAAGTGCCAAATTCTATTATTACTTTGAAAGCTCTCATGTTGTCATCAAATTGGGTAAATAAAACACTATAAAATCGTCAAAATAGGAAAAAAATCTCGATTTTCCACTCACGAGTGATGTAAATACGAAAAAAGTTAGAGATTTTAGAAAACAGATTAACTGTAGCTGTAGAAAATGTAAAATTTGAGCCATATATATACGGAAACGTTGAAAAAATTCAATCTCTATGAACATAAACATAAATGAACAAATGTAGAAAATGACTGTACAACATCCTAAAAATTCTTCCTTTCAAAAGTTTCGACTATCAGCACACATTTTTAAACAATAAGTTATGATTTTGTTTTTATATCTGTACACTCGAATCGTCCGTCAATATTTGACAAAACTGCCAATTTTACGTCACGGGAAAGCGAGTGAATTCGTTCAGACTGAATGATGATATTCGTGACTACGCACAATTTCCGATATCATTTGTTTTAACGAGTGGAAATGTTCGATAAACGCAATATTATATTCAAGAATTATTATATTATCGAAAAAAATATTATCCTTCTCAAATTCGCTCTCATGTGTTCGGAAAAGTTTTTTTGGTTAGACTGGACAGTATGTATCTTCCTCGTAAAGTTGACGGATCGACGCCATTGTTGGATCTGATCCAATTCGCAACCAGCCAACCTAGACAAGATGTGTATTAGTCTAGAACCGGTTCAAATTTCAGAAAAATTATGGAATCTGGTATGATTATGAACGTTTTCTAATTTAATAAAAAATATTGTACATACTTTGCCCCATTCAAAGAAATAGTTAATTTCGGAGGGATCTTTCTCAACCAAATCGTACAAAAAAAGAACAAAACCTGCATACTTAGGGATTTAGACAGACTTATGTTCCGATCTAGCTAAAAATGGCGTCGTTTCGAAGCCAACTCCATTCGAAAAAAATACGTATCAATAAGTCGCACCGGTTATTTTATCGACAAAAAATGACTGTAAACCGTAAACAATGTACGAATAAAAAAGTTAAGTCTCGACAAATATAAGAGAGCTGCCGACTACGGAAATCGCGCTATGTAAATTTATTACGCAGTGTAAAGTCATTTTAGCTGATTTATAATGAATTGCGTCAAGGACTTAAGAAAATGTCGACAAGGCCCACAAAAGCGCGATTAATATTTTTTTCTTCACTCTAACCTCAAAATTGGTACTTCAAATGTTTTTGTTCGATCATCGTGGTAAAATAGTATATTGGTCGAAAGAGGATATTCCACTCGCGTGTTGCCATACTCGCTACGCTCGTAAGGCAATCTCCACGCTCGGGGGATCTCCTCTTTCTCCCATTAGTCGCACACAATATTTTATTCAACAACCGCGAGAAATTTGTGATTCCACGGCCCTGGTGAGAGGGGGGAAAAAAATGTGTTACCTGATTGATTGACGCAACAATCGCCTTTGGAGCTTTGCTACGTACTTTAGGAAGTTGACAACTACTTATCCCTTTCGTTGGTTTGATTTTCATCGGGATCGATTATGACTGTATTCGACACTTTTGTTCACAACAACAAGAAAACATTGCAGCAATACACAGTTTTGTAATTTTGAGGTTAGGGTTAGGGAGTTTGACGTTTCGAAGTATGTCGAGTCGCTCGTCCGCCATCTTGTCTCCATTATCCCTGCGTAAACGGTTGCTAAACTGAGCGTGAGTGAGTAAATAGCTACAGGTCGGTAAGATGAGCGTGGGTGAACAGCTTATTCGCCCACTAGTGGGCGAACGAGTTTATCACTCGCATGTCATACGTCAACAATCAGGTAATCATATTTCTCGCGAGCGTTGAATACAGTATTGTGTTGCGCACACAGGCAATTGTCAATTTTGACGAAATGAACGGTTGCGACTTGCGGCACTCGCCTTCAGCTCGTGCCGCAACCCATCGTTTCGTCAAAATCACCAATGCCTGTTTGCACAACAATATACTATTATTCAACGATCACGAGAAATATGTAATTATGGGGCCCTGCTGAGAGTGGGGGAAATAATGAATTACCTGACTGCTGACGTGAAGCGTGAGAGAAATACACTAATCTGTGAAAGAAGTGAGTACTTCTCCCACGGGGTGACTTACTTCTCCCACAGGTTGGTGAAGGAAACGTCCACGCACATTTTGGGGATATTGCGACTCATAAATCACGTCAATGTTGTTCTGAAATTGTTTACTTTTCATTTTTATATTGTTTTCAAACAGTAATATAGCGATTGAAAAAAAAATTGAGTTATATTTCGAACGTCAGCGCCATCTTGTTTCCAGAGATAATGGAAACAAGGTGGCGAACGAGCGACTCGACATATATCAAAACATCAAACTCCCTAACCCTAGCCTCAAAATTACAAAACTGTATTGCTGCAATGTTTTCGTTGTTGTTTACGAAAGTGTCGAATACAGTCATAATTAAACCTGAAGTAGGTCAAACTGACGAATGCGATGATTAGTTTTCAACTCTCTAAAGTACGTAGCAACGCTCCTAAGGGCAACTGTTACGTCAATCAATCAGGTAATCCATTATTTCCTCCCCTCCCAGCGTTCCCAGAAATCACATATTCCTCGCGATTGTTAAATGAAGTATAATGTGCGACTATTGGTCGACGGAGAATATTCCACTCGCGAGTTACTGCGATCGCTACGCTCGTGCAGCAATTTTCCACTCATGGAATCTTCTCCTTCTCCCACTAGTCGCACAATATACTGTTCCAGACTCTTTATTCTCCATTCACTTCGTAAAAATACAGTTCGCGTCAAAAGTTTGGTTCTTAACATTATAACGCCAGTCGAAATTCCAACGAATGTAAATAACTCAGCTGGAAAAGATTGTAAAAAATTATCCTTTGCGAATAGTGAATTAATTTTGCGCTGAGCGTAAAAGTCAGGCGAAAACTGACAATAACTTGCGAAAAATGCACTTGCAGAAAAAGGGATGAAAAATAGCAGTGGCTCGTGGAGAGATGGAAGCTGTAATTACGCAACTAGTTGAGTAATGACTTTTCTGGAAAACTATGAAGTATTTTAATCTTTTCGATCTGGTGGGAAAATGAAATATGAAAAAGTAGAGCGGATGAATTTATTTTTTAAACTTCCTGTCTCTGAGAGATGCGAAGTTGCGGAAAAAGCTTGATAACAACATTTTTATTGACATTTATGTGATGAAAGCGTTGTTTTTGGAAATGCAACAGTAAAAAAATCTTTGGATAAAATATATACTGTCCTAGACGTATGGGAAATCGGTATGTCTACGACATGCTCACACTACACGTATAGTTACTAACGCGATTATGGTATACTGTATTATTGATGCGATTATATCAAGTGCGTGACGTTTTTAATAAATTATTTTGAAGACTGATCGAAAATTATCGTGTTGTTTTGATTTATTTTTGGTGTTCGGGGTTATAGTAGAAGTTACTGCAGGGTTTGGAAAGTTACGTATAAAATTGTGACGTGTTACGTTACCTTTACTTAGGGGCAATATGTAACTCGTTACGTTACTGCTACTTCGGAAATGGAAGTCACTTGTTACCGTTACTGACTTAAAGATGTAATGTCTCGTTACTTTCTCGTTACTTTTCTCATTAAAATAGTATTTTTTTTTAACATTCTGACATCGAAGAATAATGGCCTAAAACGATATGTATTTTGTTTCTCAAACTGTTTATTCTGAATTCAAGTGAATTTGGAATCATTGAACTGGAAAAATTCAACAACTCTGTATTTTTCAGAAGTAAAAATCTTCAGAATTCTTTGAAAAATTTAAAATGCTGAATAATCTTCCAAATTCCAAAATTCATGTACTTTGAAATACTTCTTCGAAATTCTGCAGAATTTCCAAAGCTTTTTGGAATTTGAAAACTTGACAACTTTCGGACTCTTCACAACTCTAGAATTTTTTCGAATTTTTACGAAATTCAGAATCTCAGAACTTTGGAATTCTCTAGAACATTTAAATTTTAAAAATCCAAAACTCCGAAATTCTTTGGCATTTTTCAAATTCTCTGAAACTTCTACGAAAGCCGAAATTTTGAAATTACGAAATTCTTCAAAATAACACTCTTAGAAATTTATCATTTATTAAATTTATTTGGAATTTTGAAAATCGAAAACTTCGAAATTCGTCAAAATTCATAAAATTCATGACTCTTGAACTTTTGGTTTCAAGTTCTGCAAAATTCTTTAAAACTTCCAAAATGTCTAAAACATACGAAAATCCTCGAGTTAACAAATTCAAAATTTGTTAAAACTCTCGAATTTCTTTAAATTCGTCACAAAATCGAAAGAGCAAAGGGAGAGAACTTTCATATTCTCCGAAAGTTCTCAACTCTAAAACTTGGAAATTTCAAAATTCTTTGAAACTTTAGAAATTTGTACAGCTTGTAAAAATTCTTAAACTTAGTAACTCCAAAATTCTTTAATACTCCCAAATTTTTGTCAATTTGTCAGAACGTCGAAATTCAAAAATTTCTGAACGTTAAAATTTTAGAAAACTTTTGAACATCTTACGACTTCCAACATTCCGAAACTTCCAGTCATAAAAATTGAAAATTCTTTAAAACTCTCGAAAAATCAGAAACTTGATAAATTCCAAAACTCCGGAATTCTCTATATTTTTTCAAATCTTCCAAATTCCGGAGTTCTCTAAATTTTTTCTAATCTTCTAAATTCCGAAAGTCTGAATCTTCGATATTTCTGAAGAATTCAAAACTTTGGAACTTTGAAATTCTCTAAAACTTCTAAAAATGCCAAAATTTCAAAAGTCCGATATTTTTCGAAACCTCCAAACTCTTTCGAATTTGTGAGAACTTCCTAATCTTGAAAATCCAAAACTTCAAATTTCACCAAAATCTATAGAATTCATAGCTCTAAAACTTTTGGTTTCGAGTTCTTCGAAACTTTAAAAATGCATAAATCATACACAAATTCTCAACTCAACAACTCTGAAATTCGTCAAGTTTCCCAAATTCTGTAATATTTGTCACAATATCGAAATGGCAAAGTTAGAAAACTTTGAAATTCTCCAAAAGTTTCTCAATTCTGTAAATCGGGAATTTCAAATTTTTTCGAAACTCTTAAAATTTGAACAGCTTGTAAAAATTCTGAAACTTGGCAACTTCGAAATTTTTTAATGCTTTCAAATTTTTTTAATTCGTCAAAACTCCGAAATCCAAATTTTACAACGTTGAAAATTTCAAAAACTCCAAAACATCCTACGACTTCCAAAACTCCTAAACTTCCAGTCATGAAAATTGAAAACTCTGAAACATTCGAAAAATCTGAAAATTGAGAAATTCACAAACTTTCTAATGTAAAAACTCCAAAATTCCCCAAAATTTATAGAATTTATAGCTCTAAAACTTTTGGGTTTCAAGTTCTTTAAAACTTCCAAAATGCCGAAAATATACAAAAATCCTGAAGTTAATAACTTTAAAATTAGTCAAATCTCCCGAATTCTTCAAAGTTCGTCACAACATCGAAATGGCAAAGTTAGAAAATTTTCAATTTCTCCACAATTTCTGAATTCCAATAATCGGAAATCTCAAAATCATAGAAACTTTTAAAATTTCACAACTCGTTCAAATTCCAAAACTTGGCAACTCAAAAATTCTTCAATACTTTAAACATTTATTTAATTCGTCATAACTTTGAAATCGCAAAACTTCAGTACGTTTGAAATTTCAAAAACTCCAAGTCATCCTGCAACTTTCAAAATTCCAAAACTTCCAAGCCATAAAACTTGAAATCTCTCAAAAATTCTCAAAAAATCTGAAACTTCAGATCTTCCAAAACTTTCTGACCTCAAAACTCCAAAATCATCCAAAATTTTCCAAAACTTCTAAATTACAAAAATTCAAATCTTCGATATTGCTGTAAATTTCAAATCTTTGGAACTTTATCATTCTCCAGACTTTAATACTCCTCAAAATCCCCAAATTCCCAAACTCTCAAACTTCACAACTTCAATATTCCTACTACTGAATACTTGACAGTAAGAATTCATTCCGAAAATCAATGGATTTGTCATCCCCGTATCATTAACTCGTGAATTTTCATATTCAAAAAATTAGAAAATCTAAAAAACTGGGAAATTTTCAAAACTTCGATATTACATCACGAATGCATACATTTTCGAAGTATGAAAAAATAAAAAAGACTCACAATATTTACAGTCACTCCAAAAAAGATCCAAAACCAAAAAAAAAACATCATTTTAGTCAAAGATTTTATTAACAACAATACTGTCCATGGAAAAAGGAAAACCAGCAGAAGACGAAATCATTTCGCGTTACATGATAAAGGTAAGAAAAAGTAGGCATTTTTCCGTGGTTGCAGCGGATGTTACGTGGATTTCTCGTCGCGCTTTTATTGAGTCATCGAAAATTTCATATAATCATTCTCCTGTCATCATCTCCATGAATTCTAAAAATCGAAATATTTTTCCTTTTAAACTTCACCAGTCGTGATTTCCCGTACTCGAACATTCAAAATATATAAGTTGATAAATAATTATGATGATTCCGAATGAATAATGATTCTTTATAAATAATAATCATTCTTGATAACTAATAATTCTTAATATATAATAAATAATATTTCCTAATTCTTAATAAATAATAATAGTTAATGTATAATGAATAATAATTATTAATTCTTGATAAATAATAATTCTTGATCTTATAACAATTCTCAATCAATAATAATAACAATAATAAGTTTATAATTCACTTACCATCAAAATCAACTGTTCCGCTACCGTCTGAATCGATTTCTTCGATCATTATATCGAGCTCCTCGTCAGTCAACTGGTCATCCAGTTCTCGCAGGATCTCGCGAAGGCACGTTGTAGGGATGTACCCGTTGCCTGAAAAACTCCAGAATAAAAACGAAAACAACAACAACAACAACAGAAAATTTTTTTACCGTACCTTCTTTGTCGTAGAGCCTGAAAGCTTCGCGAAGCTCTTTTTCCAAAGCCTCTGCGTCTTCTTCCACGATGAATTTCGCGGCTAAGGTGACGAATTCTTCGAATTCCAGGCGACCAGATTCTGATGAATACGTATTATCTTTAGTTTTGTCGAGAAAATTGCAAAATTCGGGAGAGTATTTCATTTTATGTGTTAGGGCATTTTATTTCGTGTGAAAAAAAAATTTCCTGGGGTTGGACACGAACCCAGGACATTAGGTTGGAGGTCTCATGCTTTTCCGACTGAGCTATGTCGGAACTTAGAGTGGAAATTTTAGTTGAGTGGAAATCTAGAGGTCCTGGGTTCGAATCCCAGCGCAGGGAAGTTTTTTTCTCTTTTTTTAAGGAGTGTAGGGTTAGTTTTGTTTCCAAAAGATTGTAAGAAATGTTTTTCGATGCAAATTTGTTACGAGTGTTACGAAAATGGCGAAAAATGCGTACTGTCAGCGTCGACTTCTTCGATGAGTTCGTCTAAGATTTTTTTGTTGAAAGGCTGTCCCATCAATCGCAAAATATCAGCCACCATGTCGGTTGGGATGCTGCCACTTTTTTCTCGGTCGAAGCTGTCGAACGCCTTGCGCAGAACTGTGAATATTTAGATGAATTATTCTTTACCATTCTCATAAAAAAACATTTTTACATAGGAAAATGGCCAGCCAGTTTTTGGATTTAACGATGAAACGCTCGTTTTTTTCGTGAAAAATGGAGGGACTGAAGCCCCCTCAGAATTTCTAGAAAATTTGGAAAATCTAGCACATTGCAAAAAAGTACAATTTGAGAAAAATAGTAAAACAATACTGATTTTCACAAGTGTCAAAGTTTGAGAGAAACTTGATGATCTTTAACATTTGTAACATTTTAAGATTTTTAACAATTTTGGGAATTTTCAAAGTTCGGAGAATTTAAGAATTTTAGAAGTTTTTAGAGGTTTGAAAATTTTGGAAATTTCAAAGTTGTTGGTAAGTTTTGAAAATACACAATATTTTCATAGTTCTTGTAATTACGGAAATTTTACGAATTTTCAACTTTTCGAAAAACTTGATGAATTGGAATATTTTTAAAATTTCAAGATTTTCAATCATTTTGAGAATTTTCAGAGTTTGTAGGATTTTTAGAATTTTACAAGTTTTTGGAAGTTTGAAAATTTTAAAAATTTCGAAATTTTTGAAAATTTGGTAGTTGTGAAAAAGTTATAAAAATTTACAATATTTTCATAATTTTCAAAATCACGAAAATTTCACGAATTTTGAACATTTCGAGAAACTCAATGATTTGGAATATTTTTAACATTCCAAAATCCCAAACAACAACTGTCAGAGTTCGGAGTATTTTAAGGATTTTGGCAGTTATTGTAGTTTTGAAAATTCCAGGAACTTTAAAATTTTCGTAAATTTTAGAGATTTGTAAAAGTTCCGAAAATTCTGAAAATTTACAATATTCTCATAATTCTTGGAATTAAGAAAATTTCACGAATTCTTCACATTTCTAAAAACTTGATGTTTTGAAAATTTTCAAGATTTTCAATAATTTACAGCATTCCGGAAGTTTTTAGTATTTTGGGAATTTTCATAATTCCAAATTTTTCAGCAACTTCAGAGATTTAAAAAAAGTTTTAAAAATCTTGGGGATTAAGGCAGTTTCCATAGTTTTTGAAATTTTCAAAAAGTTACGAATTTACAAAATTTCGAGAAACTTTTTTTTAGTTGAAACATTTCCAACATATATCAAGATTTTTGATAATTCAGAGAATTTCGAATGTTTTCAGTATTTTGACAATTATTTTCAGATTCCAAAAATTTTAGAAATTTCAAAGATTTAAAAATTTTTCAACAATTTTAATCAGTTTTCATAATTCTTGAAATTTTAAAAATTTCACGACTTTCTACTATTTCGAGAAACTTTTGTTCACTTGGAACATTTTCATCATATTTCGAGATATTCGATCATTTTGATGAATTCTGAAGTTGAGAGGATTTCGATATTTTTGAAACTTTTTGGAATTCCCGAAATTTTCAGAATATCGAAAATACTGGACATTTTAGAAATTTAGAGTAGTTTAAAAAATTACAGAAATTCACAATACTTCCATAATAACTGAATTTCCAAAAATTTTACCAATTTCTAAAACTTAGAGAAACTTGATAATTTCGAACGTTCTGAACGTTTCAAGATTTCCTACAATTTCACATATTTCCTAAGTTTGGAGTATTTCGAGGATTTCAAAAATCTGGAGACTTTTGTCAATTTAAGGAATTTCAAAATTTCCACGAATTTCGAAGATTTCAAAAATTTTTCAAAATTCCAAAAATTCAGGAAATTTTTATAATTCTCTGATAAAACTTTCCTTTTTGAACTTTTCAAAATAATTTTGAGTAAAAATGACATCAGCCCCCCCCCCCCCCTCTCCCGAACGGAATTTCTGACTAAGTACTTGAGAGAAAAAAAAAAAAAATATCCTGATCTGAAAGCAGTTAATAAACTTGGACGCTACAGATTAATTTTCTATCCACTATTCGCTATTTCTTCGCAATTTCAGGGTTAGAGTTAGAAATTTACAGACATGTGAAAAGGGACTAGAAATCGAAAATTCCGTCAAGATTACACTTGACAAACTCGAAGAATGTGGAGAACATAGAGCAATGTATAAAATCTAGCGATTTTCCATTATTCAGTTTTTAGTACTATGTTTTATCATTGGGCGACGAGCGATTCGTATGCCAATCTACACACGATCTTATTTTTTAATGCTGCAGGAAAAGAAAATTCGTAATGTAGATTTTATGAGAACATTTTACGAACGTCTACACTTCTCGAAACCGCGATGTAAAAAGCTCAGGACGCGAGCCAAAAGTGGAATTGGGAGGAGGGTATTAACTCTTGATCTAAATTCGACTTGCGCCGTCTTTAACGATTTCTAAGTCCGTGTTTCATTATTTTCATCGAAAAAAACATGGAAAATCGCGGTTTTCGATAACATATCCTGGTGATTGTAGTTTTCATAAGAACGGGATAAATTTTTATATAATCAGCAAATTATTCATAAAAAATCATTGTTTTGTAAGGTCGATTTCATAAAAGTTATACAAAACTTTCGATTTTTATAAAGTGGTTTTATAAAAACTTCATGAAAAAATTTTTTTATAAAATCTGTCAATCTTTGCATAAAATTCGTTTGTTTTTTTTTTTTTTTTTCACAATTGAAAGCCTCTAAATTTTCTTATAAAACCTTCATTTTTATAATAACTTCGCGACTTTTATACAAAGTTTCATATTTTCATGAAAAAAATTTCCCTGTAGGGAATTACTCTTATAGTAATATTTGATACGTTTTTATTACACAAGGGAATAGAAAATGATGTTCATACCGTTTTTTAGCAATTATAAAACTTAGAAACGTATGATTTTATAGGATTCGGAAATTCTTTAACTCAAATTGAAAATAAATATCTCAATCGACATAGATTTAATGGACAAGTTGACTATCGGATTTCTGATTCAAAGATCGCAAGTTCAAATCCCGCTGCTTCCAAAAATTTTTTTTAATTTCTTTCGAAACGAAATTCATTTTGTATATTTATTTATATTCATTTGAATTTATATTATATTTGTAAGGACTTATAAATAATTTTTTGCAATTTTTAGGAGAAATTTTTCTTATTTTCATGAGAAGAGAATATAATTTTTTTATTTAATATAACGTTTTGAATACATCAAGAATTTGAATTTTTTTCTACTAAAATAACCAAAATGTCGAGTGCATCGATTTTTTGAATTCCGTCTGATTCAAATTTATAATTCAAAAATTTTTCCCACTCTATAAATAATCTCTAATTTTCTACCCTATTTTTTCCGTCACTTCTACAGTCATAAATTGTCCGAAAACTCCATAAAACGAGATAGAAAATTCCTGGAGAAACTATTTTCCGGATACTCTGGAAAATCTATTTTTACGTGATTGTTACTCGACACCTTCCATCAAGAAAGGTGAGACTATACTTAGAACGTAACAGCTGCGAACGCGTGGATCAAAAACGTAACTCTAGAATTTAGGTGATAATATCTCGAAATTAACAGAATTTGGGACGCCGTTTTTGAGCATTTATGAGACATTCTTGGCGATTTATATTTTTTAAGGTGAATTCCGAACGAAAGAAAAAAAATATAAGGAACTATGAATTTACGAAATTCCGAAATCGATCTCATGTCACACACGGAAAAATTCAGTTATTATTTGAAAATGTTTTTCAACGAAACGAAAAAAAAATTCGTAAACATAAGTGTGAAAATAGAAATTTCAGCCCCTAAACACGCAGTGAACAATGAAAATTGAGATTCTAAATTTAGTGTGAAAGATAGAGCAGAAGTTCAGCCTACTTCTGAATGGTTTCGAAAACGAAGTTTAATTTTGAAACGCTTTGTGCAAGCACGTAGCCTGGGAGGAAAATTTCTGGAAAATCTAGCGCATTGCAAATAAGTATATTATGAAAAAAAAGTTATACAGTACTGATTTTCACAAGTGTGATTGTTTTCGAGAAACTTGATGGTTTTTGACATTTTCAACATTTCAAGATTTTCAACACATTCGGGCATTTTTGGATGTAGGAGGGTTCTGATAATTTTAGAAATTTTAGAAGTTTGACAATTTTCAGAAGTTCAGAAATTTCGAACTTTTACGAAAGTTTTGAAAATTCTAAAAATGCACAATATTTTTTATAATTCTTGAAATTACGAAAATTTTAGGCCTTCTTGACATTCGAGAAACTAGATAATTTAGAATATTTTCAACATTTCAAGATTTCCAACAATTTTAAGAATTTTCGAAGTTTGAAGTATTTTCGGGATTTTTGAAGTTCTTGAAATTTCGGAAATTTCGTGAATTCTAAAATTTCCGTTTCAGAGGTTAGTGGAAGTTTGAAAAATTTTGAAAATTCACGATATTTTCATAATTCTTGAAATTACGAAAATTTTACGAATTCTTCACATTTCCAGAGACTTGAAATTTTTTAACATTTTCAACATTTCGAGATTTTCAACAATTTCGGGATTTTTTGGAGTTTGGAGGATTTTGAGAATTTTATAAGTTTTTAGATGTTTGAAAATTTTCAGAATCTCAAAATTTTCGAAGTTTTAGAGAAGTTTTGAAAATTCTGAAAATGCACAATATTTTTATAATTCTCGAAATTACGAAAATTTTACGAATTCTCAACATTTCACAAAACTAGATAATTTGTAATATTCTTAACATTTCAATATTCTCAATAATGTTGGAAATTTTCGAAGTTTGAAGTATTTTCAGGATTTTTGAAGTTATTGGAATTTCAAAAATTTTATGAATTCCAAAATTGTCGTAAATTTCAGAGGTTTGTAATAGTTTCAAAAATTCTGAAAATTGTCAATATTCTTATAATTCTTGAAATGACTCAAATTTTGAGAATTATTCACGTTTCGAGAAACTTGATAATTTTGAACACTTCAAGATTTTTAAAAATTCAGAGAATTTCGAAAGTTTTTAGTATTTTGGAAATTTTCAGAATTTCAAAAATTTCAGAGATTTCAGAGACTTAAAAAATTTTAGGAGGATCTTGAGAATTTAAGGCAGTTGTCATACTTTTTAAAATTTTGAAAATTTTACGAATTTCTGAAATTTCGAGAAACTTTCGTTTAGTTAGAACATTTTTAACATATTTGAATATTTTCGAATGTTTTGATGAATTCCAAAATTTGGGGGATTTCGCAAATTTTTGAACTTTTTGGAATTTTGAAAATGTTCAGGATATCGAAAATTTTGGAAATTTCAGATTCGACAAAGTTTCGGAAATTCTGAAAATTTACAATACTTCTATAATTATCAAAATTCCGAAAATTTCACGAATTCCTGAAACTCTGAGAAACTCAATAATTTTGAACATTTTGAACATTTTAAAATTTTCAACTATTTCGTGAATTTTGAAGTTTAGAGTATTTTAAGAATTTCAAAGTCTAGAGAATTTTGACAATTTCAGTAATTTCAATAATTTGAGTACTTACAAGGATTCAAAAAACTTTCGAAAATCTTGAGAATTAAGGCAGTTCTCATAATTCTTTGAATTCTAAAAATTTTGCGAATTACGAAAATTTCCAGAAACTTCTCTTTATTTGGAACATTTTCAACATATTTAAAGATTGTCGACTATTTTGAAAAATTTGAAAGTTAAGAGGATATCAAAAATTTTTGAACTTCTTGGAATTTCCAAAATTGTCAGAATTTTGAAAATTTCGGAAATTTCAGAAATTCGAAAAATTTCCGAAAATTCTGAAAATGTACAACACTTCGATAATTATTGAAATTTCGACAATCTTACGAATTCCTGAAACTCAGAGAAACTTGATAATTCTGAACGTTTTGAACATTCTAAGATTTTCAACAATTCCGCGAATCTCAAAAGTTCAGAGTATCTCGAGGATTTCAAAAGTCTAGAAAATTTTGACACTTTTAGGAATTTCAAAAATTCCGATAATTTCAGATATTTCAAAAAGTTTTGAAAATTTTGATAATTTATGAAAATTCCATAATTCTCTGCTACAACCTTACTTTTACAACTTGTTAAATTAATTTCTAGTAAAAATCACATTATCCCTCCCCCCCCCCCCCCCCCCCCCCCCCCCCCCCCGCCCCCCCCCCCCCCCCCCCCCCCCCCCCCGAATGAAATTTCTGACGACGTCCTTAGTTTTGTGAATAAATGTTCCAAAAAAATAATTAACTAATTAAATTTTTGTTTGAGTGATTGGATGAATTTTGTTTTTTTTTCACTTCGGTAATTCATCGATTGATTTTTCCACGAGTGAAAAAAAATTCATTCTGCCACTAGTGGAAAAAAATGTTTTTTGACACGAGCCACATTTCACACAAAAAACTGAATTTTTTTCCAGGTCGTAAAAATACCATACCACTTCAGTGTCTAGTGGCAAATTCCATTAATATTACAGTAGTTGATAAATGTAGTATTCCTACGTACTTACCAGCAATTTGCTCTGGCGGCAGCTCGTCGGCCTATGGAAAAATATACAATGTTTATGTGGGAAATTGACGATATTGGGACTGGATCGACTTTTATTTTTGGATATCGAGAAACAGAAAATGTAGAGAATTTTGATCATTATATTTTCAATCCTTTTGGAAGAATTTATAATTGGAGTTTTTCAGGCCATTTCTCTTTTTTACCCCTTTTTTAATTTTACACACTTTTGCATCGTCAATTTTTGTTGTTGAATGAAGTGAACTTGGAAGAAAATTGAATTGATCACTATCTGATTATTTTAAACAGTCCGAAAATCGATACTTTTACGAACTGAATAAATTTGTGGATTGTAGAAGAAAAAACACGAAAATCGAAGTATTTTGTGTCAAAAATGACACTTTCATAAAAAACTGTACCGAAAGATATAAAAGCGGTAGAAAAATTATATCGAGGAATCAAACATTTTTTCACCATCTCCGAATTTGATAAAAAATTTGTCTTCTCGGACTTTGTGGGGGTAAGATTACAAATTTTCGATAACTTTAGCAGAAAATTTCCATATAAAATGGTAAAAAATATTGTAATTACGTAAAAAATCTCGAAATTTTACATATTTGCACACTCAAGACTCAGGATATTCATAATTGTTAAAAAGATCTCGGAAAGTACGGAAATTCCAAACATGTAACCAAAATTACATCAAAATGGACTAAATAATCCAAATTCGCGAAATTAAAGTAACTTTAAGAATCCGAAATATTTCGATCGAATATACACGCGATCAAAAATTGAAGATCGCATTCAAGAACATAAATTTCAGTGGAATTACATTCATAAATATTCAAAAAATTGAGAAAAACTCGAGTTAAGAATCAAAACCCCAAAAACTTCGAGTATTGAAGTACTATAAAAAAAATACAACAAATAATAGAAAAATAGGATAAACAGAAAAAAATTCCGAAATTACGAAAGTAATTTTTTGAAAGACTAAAATCCACAAATCGTTTTAAAATTTCGAAAAAATTCAAAACTTTCCAAAATTGCACGGATTACAAAAAAACAAAAATCGAGAAAAAACCAGAAAATTCCACATCAGATTCTACACATTTTTCTAGACTAAAAATAAAGATAAATAAAAATTTCTCACAGCCACGAAAAAAAAAAAAATAAACAATTTTCTACTTCTCCCAAACACAAAATAAATTTTTTCCAATTAAGAAAAGTTTTTTTCCTATCCAAAAATTTCAAAATACACATACAATCGATAAACCAAATTTTTCTGGAATTTTCATAAGACACAAAATGTCCCAAGGTCAGGAATCCAAAAATCGTGTCAAAATTTCACAAAAATTTTGAAATTCCCCATAATTAAAAATGTAATAATAATAATGATAAAAACCTCGATCTCACCCAAAATTCCCACATTTCCCATCCCATAAAACACAAAATGCCCGTACGTAAAAAAAAAAATCCAAAAATCTCAATCAAAGTCAGCCCAGTCAATTCCAAAACCTCATATTCCCAGCCGGGTATATATCGTGCATTGCCAAAAAATCCGATAAACAAACATCTCATAAATCACAAATTAATTGTTACTCCCCCAAAACCAATCCCCCCCCTCCCCCCCCCACATAAATTTTGTTAAAAACATCAAAAACCTTCACCATTCCATAATCGTTTACCACTTTCCATGCCAATTCCACGTACCCATGCACCCTCCCGCCACGCCCCCAATCTTCACTTGTCCCCTCTCACACCGCATCTCCCCACCCCCCCCCTCCCCCCCGCCC
>JAPYZK010001581.1:0-17023 GCA_030522785.1 Platygaster equestris | reverse complement strand
TTGACGAACATTGATTTTCCTTATTTTTTCTCACATTAACTTTGATCGATCGAAAATTATGATCAATTTGTTCACAAAACAGAAATGCCACAGTACTGGAGTTTCCACTTAAAAAGCTTCAAATGTTAATGTTTACCAAGTTGTAGCTCTATCTGAAGGAATTTATGAGTTTTTTAGGAGAACATTGGAGGAATCTATCGAATGTCACAGAAAAAAATTAATTGCATTCAAAATACAGAGAGGTCCACGGTATTGATACGAAGTTTCGTGACACGCCGTTCTTATATCTTTTTCGTCCTCTATAATACATATGTAAAGACAGCTTCGGCTTGTTGAATGAAACGAAAAAACTGACGGCATAAACGTTCATCACAAGTATGTTTTGTTCTTCCAAAAACATTATTTAAATTATCAGCTGTTAGAATAGAATAAAAAAACGAATGGTGTATCGCAGAAACACATGGACAAAGTTGAAACATGGTTTTTGCATGGACGAATGAAAATAACTGACACGATATCGCGTAAAATAGAACTTCATAACTCAGCTTCAAGTGATATGCGTGATATGTAATATCAATGATATAAATATACATTTCACTGGAAATCGTGCTTGAGGACATGCCACGGTACTGACATTATCAATACTTGCGTGTCTTTATTTTAATCAGTTCGAAAATATTGGATTTATTTTTCGTTTGTAGTTTATAGAATGAACATGATGTATTCTATTCATTGTCATCATGCGTCATTTCGGATTAAAACTTGCATATTCGCTTTCTAACCTGAAAAGACACGTATATGACAGTCACAACGGAATCACCGATATGACGGTTTAAGACGAGCTATTGATCGTGCAAAATGCTATAAATTCCGCAAAAAACCGACCCATGCATAAAAATGGGATCGTTCTTGCCCAGATACAAAAAAATCAAGTTCTGGTGGATACTGAAAAATCATGAAAAAATCGAACGATACAGAAATCCGATTTAAAATTTAACCACCTTACGCATCCCACCGCTTACCAAAAATCACAAGAAAACCAATCTCTTCTTAGCATAAAAGAATCGAAGCGTGGTCACCGATCCACGCTAATGGAAAAGCGCTGTAGCACAGCTTCCCTCATAATAGAAGTCGCTGGCGACTCTTTTTTGTGCGACGATCGGTTCTCGTTAATCCCATTGTTTCGCGTGACCAGGCGACTTTTCCAGTAATTAGCTCGATTCTACGATGATATTATTCATCAATCACGGAAGTTTTTTTTGTGCCCGATTGAAAGGGACGGAACTTTTGGAGCTTCTCTGATGTAGATATTAAATGCTCGCGGAGTTCCAATCCCGTGATTTCCCGGGACCTCGCGTGTGTGTGAACTAGATATTGGTTTTGCGCTGTAATGCAAACGTATCGGACAGTGCCGGTGATACAGGCCAGTGGATGCAACAGTGAAGTACGAGATCATGTTACGGGTCACGGAGCATCGTCAATAATTCTGCGACGTTCAATATCGCGGGTTTCAGGGAAATTTACGTCAAGTAACAGGGAAAATTCTAGTCGCACATATTTCACGAATAAAGCGTTGCAGCGAAAATTTAACAGAAAAATGAAAAAGTTTTTGGAAATCTTGCCGACAAAGAGAAGGACAAACGACCCTCTGAGCAATTTGATGTGTCGTTAACATCAGAGTCTTGGTAACAGGTAATTCCGAGAAAACGCGATTGACCACAAATTTTGAAAAACCTGACATAATTCCAATATTTTGGAAATATATGAGGCATATTTAGATGATTATACATTTACATATACATAATTATGCGTAATAATGAATTCAGCGACTTTATGCCAGATGTAGGTGTTCCATTACTTCATATCGTTATAAAGTAACTATCAGCAGATAAAAATTGCCTTCACAAACTTTTCCTTATCAGTTAAAGTACACGGAAATACGCATGTCTCCAAAAACACAAAAGAAAACTCCGAATTTCACAAATTCCTGATTTCGGAAGCTCTAAGGAATTTGTGAGAAAAATATAAAAATTCTGTCCTGCCCGAAGCGAAATCAATGTTGAAGTTTAAAGCACGGGCCGTTTGTCCTAAATTCGGTGGAATTCCTGACACTGACAAATTGCTCGGATATAATCCTGAATCGATCTCGACCACGATCGAGCGACTGTTTTGCGGACCCGAGCAAATAAAATCGAGGTACACGTTTGTTGAGGAGTAACTCGGTGCTCTATATTCGTTCGGATGGTGGTGTTTGTTGTTGGCTCAGCGCACCGCAAACGATACTTGTCTTCCTGTTTTTCCTCTATCAGGGGGAATTTATCTCCGTTGTGTGATAGTGGGCAAGTCGACGGTTTGGTTTTTTATTTTTATGTAATTAAAGAACTTCATTATCTTTTTCGTGTACACCGATAGAACCGAAATTCCGTTAGTTTATTTTTGGTTCGTTTTTTGTCGTCAAGATTATTTGGAGATAATCTGGGTTTGAGTATATGAAACTAAAATAGAACATTTCGGAAATGAAAGATACACTTACACCTCCCGACATTTGAAGAACATCATTCTCAGTGATGAAATTGAAAATTGTAACATGGAAAAAATGTGTGCTTTGGAATCTAGAGGTTTGCTATTTCATAATTGAAATTTTCGTTAAATGACATGTGAATTCGGAAAATTACAGACATCGGAACGAAAATTGATACAGATAAATGTTGAACAATTTCAAACCTTAATTTAGAAAAAATCAATGATTGTACTCAAAATTCTAGAAGATTCTGAAATTACAAACTTATTGAAATATGCTGAATTACACCTTCTGAAGATCAAACATTGCAATTGGAGAAGTGAAATTACCAATATCTGATAATATACATTGAAAAATGAGTCATTTTGTAATTTGAAATTTTGATAATTCAAATTTTCCAAACTTTGGAAATTTACTAATTCAATATCAATTTCCGGAGTTCAGGAAAAATTCAGAATTGAAAATTACAGCGCACATTGAAATTAAAAGGGAGGGATATTATAGAAAATATGTAACTTCAAAATGGAAAAATTTATTGACTTCAAACTTCGCACGATTGAACAAGATATTAAGACTGAAGGAATATGGGAATGACAGTTTAAGAAACGGAAGTTGATGAGTTGAGACTTTGAAATTGCAAGAATTTCGGGGATATTTTTTTCGGAAAACCCCTCCCACAAATTTTTTCTGCGTTCGCCCCTGACTTTGACACTTCTATTGATTTTCGTCTTTCCGAAATTTTGACTGTCTCATTACTTATTCGGCTTTTCGATCTAAAAAATCAGTATGTACCCTAACAACTCGTAATACTAAATGAATACAATTTTCGCTATACTTTTCGAGAGACGTGGAATGATAAAAAAATGCACAATATCGTCGCACGATTTGTTATTACTTATTTGGAAAGTAAAATATATAATGCATCGTCTAGAAAAAAATTTTTCCTCAAGGTCACCAGTTGAGCAAAGTTTTAAAATCCCATCTTCTACGTCGTGAATTTTATGAATGACATTAATCATGCAAAAACCGACCAACAGAAATTCTCGTTCAACGTGTTAGTTTTACTGGAAAGTTAAATATTTCGAAAAATGTCATTCAAAATGGGATACCGTATTCACTCGAATTATAAGCCGCAACCTTTTTCTGCTTTTTAGAGCTCGAAAAACGTGGTGCGGCTTGTAATCGTGTGCGGCTTACATTCGGATACAAACAAACGTCAAAAGAGTGCAAAATGATGTTGTGTGCTGGAAAATACGCGTATATCGTCTCTGGTTTTCCCCTCAGTTGAATTTCTTGAATGTGCTATGCACTTCTAGATTTTTTTTTAGTGGATTTAATTGCCAAAGCCATGTGAATTACGTTGGCGATCACCGTGAATTACGAATTTTTTAAATGCGGCCTATATTCGAGCACAAACGATTTTTCACTGATTTTGGCATGCAACATCGAGGTGCGCCTTATCTTCGAGTAAATACGGTATTATACATTTTGTCCTTCACTTACCGTTTGAAGAGCTATATGTCTTGAAAGTGTCGTTGGTTACCGAAGCTACAATAGTATAATACTACAATGGGCTCATTTACGTGGCATGTAAGAATACATAACGAAATATAATGTATTAAGTGAACGTACTAGCTAGTGTAGTGCAGTGAATTATAGTGATACTAGAATTGAGAAATATTCGACTTGTAAGTATATTTGTTAGTGGCAAGTCATCCAACCTAATTGACTAATGAGCAATAGTTAAAATATACGAATTGCTAGAATAATTGTAATTCATAACTCTGAATGCTACGAATAATACATTATACATATTATTATCATATTTTGTCATACGACAAAGTATCGTATTTGAATGGATAATATAATAATCATCATAATATAACAACTGAGTATGAGTATAGCAACGAATACATGTCTTCGTTATTAGATCATCGTATGAACTGATCAATTACAGTTTAAAAATACATAATCTTCAAGTATCATTTTCCAAATGATAATATGAGGTTGTATCACTTACCGCCACAAAATATAATTGGTAGCCGTTAAATAATTTATTCATCCTATCACCACTCCAAGCTATAATACTTGGTAACTACTAAATTAATGTCAGTAACACATTCTGAGTATTACATTATCGTTGAAATTCTTTTAAGCGGCGGACTCAATCCTTTCGGATTTCGTAATCACATGATTCTTTTTTTTTTTTTACTACTGCAGAATAATCTTGACACATGCACTCTCAAGTGGATATAATAATTTTCTCGATTCTAACATGGAAAATGGCGGCTTGCGTAGCCTATAGACCATCGCGAGAGTGACCACATGCAGCCTACCAACGGCACCAACCAATCACAAGCGCGAAAATGAATAAACACTTGGGTGAATTCATTTTTGCTTCTTTGATTGGTTGAGAGCTTGAAGCGAGAATAAATTTACCCTTGTGTTATTTATTGTCGCGCTCGTGATGGGTTGGTGCCGTTGGTGGGCTTGTGACCACTTTCGCGGGTCTATGAACTACTCAAGCCGTCAAATTTCCATGTTCTCGTCGAGAAAAATAGCATACCCACCTTGGGGCGAAAACGATAGAATCAAACTCGCACTTTGACTACACTCGGGAACTGAAGCCCCGTCGTGCAGTCACCTCAGTGCTCGTTTGCATTTGCTTGTATTCGCCTCTCGACGCGTAATAAACTATTAACAAAAATGAGTGATATCCCCGAAAAAAAATAAAAAAGTAAATGAAGTTTTGGCGGTTTTTCAGGTCAAAAAATATTTGATTTCATGCAACCTCCCTCTTAAAAAAACGTAATGACAAAACATAATGACAAAATAAATACAGAAAGCAGTGATACCCGTCTGAGACGGGCTATCTCATAAGCGAGCATGCTTTCCTGAGTCTAATAAAAGAAAGTTACAAAAAAAGGCACGATAATCCGCTTATTTCTCGACTACTTGCTGCAACATCAATTAGGGTTGTCTAGCACAAACTCTGATCTATAACTATACCAATGTTTAACTACTTATACCATTCCCTCCAAATTGAACTACAGCTGGAATGTCAATCTTTCCCGTGTTTTAATGACAACGTCATTTATAGCGTATCAGAACATTAGGGACAATAGTAAAACAATATTAAGGACAAAAAAAACGAGTTATCGGGTCTTTTTTTGTAAAATTCTTTGGATAGCCTCAGAAAAGTATGCTCGCTTACGAGAAAGCCCGTCTCAGTCGGGTATCGCTGCTTTTCGTATTCATTTTGTCACTATCACGTTTTTTCAACAGGGAGGCTGTATTCAATCGAATCTTTTTTTACCTGAAAAACCGCCAAACCTTTTTTCAACTTTTTCAACGTTTTTTTTCGGGAGTACACATATTTCCGATCAGTTTTAGTTGCTTGTTTTTGGGTGCTTATTTACACTTCATTCAGTTCTTACCCAAAAGCGGTCAGAATAAAAGGCCATCAAGTTCAGAATAAAAAAAAATACGGTGTCGTCGATTTTATCGACACTGATTATTCTTGATGGTTATACGTTCGATCATTCTTCATTGTTTTTCTCGATACATAGTTCTTTTTGATCCGTCATATGTTATATACGTATAATATACATGTAACAGATTGACGTAGTCCGGCTGCAATGGAGTTGGCAACTATTTATGTTTTCTTGAAATGCCAAGTAAGTACGCACAAAATTCGGGATTATTCCTAAAAAAAATTTTTTATTATCATGCTCTACGATTTATATACGAAGACCCTAAATAAAGTAAAAATTTCATGATAATTCAATGTTTTTTGACTTGTTCTACTCTTTCGACAAACTTCGAGAATATCATCTGACGGAAGTTGTAATCTCAAATTCAGTCGTGTCGGCTGTCGTCAGACAATAAAAAACGCACGTAGTAAGAAAGGGTTGTATTGAGTTGTAATAAATAAATAATTCGTTAATATTTACGAACAATTTTTTTATTATTTGTACAGTATATAAGTTTAAAAATTGTTCGTACCTCATGCCTTCGTTCATACGCATCAACGGACTTTATTTTCCTTTCCGTATACACCAGCAGAACCGGAATTCTGTTAATTCATTTTCATTCAGTTTATTGTCATTAAGATAATCTTGAGATCATCTGTGTTTAAGGGTATGAAACTAATAAGAAAAACTTGGAAAATATATAGCAATATATGAAATATTGCTGGTTGAACGACCAAACGAACGAATTTAATATCACGATGGAGATTTTTTTTTTTTCTTCTTTCAATTAAAATCAGTGAAGTCGATAAATAAAACCCAGCAAACGCTGAACCTCAGGCAAATCGTTTTAATTTTATACGGTCCCGCGTTCTCGAGCTTCAAGACTCCGTAATATTGTATTTCATTTTATGGCGGGCAGGAGACATTGAAAAAAACAGTTAGGGGTGGAAATTAAAAATAATACGTATTTCTGCACTCTTTTGATATAAATTTCCCACGTACCGGTTTTTCAAATCGATTTGTCACGATTTTTCTTCATACGCGAAACGCTCTGGGAAAATCACCAAAAACGATAAACCAAGTGAATGTGGTATTGTCAGGGACAACGCGTATCGTGATCGACGACGCTGGGAAAATACGTCTTGCAATGACGGGTAATATAATACACAACCCGGCGTGACAAATTCGACGTAACGCGCATATTTTTCCATAAATTTGCGGAAAGCGCAACAACCGTCGATCGACGATTATGAGGGACAGGTGGAGCGATCAAAGGGACCCGAGTAATGCGCGCTATACATCACTCGCGTGACACTAGCAAAGCCTGGAACCGCTAAAAAGGTTCACTCTCGATAGCAGGTATGATTTTGGAAATTTTATATCAATTCTCAAAATTCATCTACTTTCAACACTTTCTCTAAACTGGAATTTAAGATAAATAAAGTTAAAATCCATATCAGTTTTTGAAATTTATCGATGTGTAACACTTTTTCAAAACTGGGATTTGAAACACATAAAATGTAAATCCTGCTCACTTATTTGAATATTCAGTTTGACACAACCGAGTTCCTAGCATTTGTTTTATTCGATGTATTAAACTATCGATATATAGATCGATACGAAAACATTTCAGTCTGAAATTCACAGAGGAATTCAAAAATTTAGCCATGAATTCAGTACCGAAAGTAACCGAGAAGCGACTGAATTTTCCTAATATTTTTAGGAGTTCACGACCTCATTTTATTTGCTTCCCCCCGAGTATCGGTACGACGTCTTATAGCAGGGTGTAAACGAGCGAAAAATAATTTTATAGTACGCCGTAAAGCCGCCCAATAATTAGCCGCGAAACTTTCTCGAGCGGCTTTTTATTACGCGGGGACTCGAGTTTTCCGCGATTGGAATCGGGCGCGCCGAGTTATGCCAAAGTTTATAGCAATGAAACTGTCATCTCGGTGCGGGTGCACGCTTATCACGATTTCCTGATTAGTGGAGAAAGCGACGTGATTTCCTCTCGTTTTCAACGATCGCATCTCGGACCTGCAATTAGGGTCATAACGAGCTTGTGGAGTTTCATCAAATGCGGAGTTATGTCGTTGGATTTTAGAAACCTTGGTTCGGAAAACGGAATCTGTAAATGGTTATCTTATGGTGAGTCTATAGTGTTATGGAGGAAATTTATGAGGTTAGGATCACTCATTGAGTGCGATTTTTTATGTCAAGACACTACCTTGTCAGATCCAAATGAGATGAATCTCATGTAAATGTCAAGTCTTATAGATTGTAAAAATTCATAGTCTGTATTAGAAGCAAACACAAAAATTTCCAACCTGGTCTCGTCAGGTTTCACGCGTCCGTCGATTCTGAAAATACCCGACTGACACTGCGGGGAAGACTCCACTCATCATGGATTCCGTGTTGCGTAATACTGGCGTTATTTTTGTTACAACCCATGACGCCACACTTTCTATGTTACTGAACTGAAATTGATCATCGAAGACGGAATCTTATGATTTTCATTATTGATCTTTTATTTCCTAATTTTGACGGAATGAAACGGTTTGTTTAAAATTTCTGGAACGACCCAGTCAACAAACAGACGCTGAATTCATTTAACGGTTTCTGGAGGCTATATGGGATCATTGATGATCTTCATTATGGTGACTTGAAATAAACGTGAACTACCCGCATAAATCGTCTCGAGATATACGGGTCACTTATGGTGTAAACTGTAATCTTACAGAAGCAGCCGCGTTTATGTGGGAAGAATACAAACTCGAAAAGTGATGTTTCGTTTTCCTTTCGAAATTTGGTTTATCCAGTAAACCTTGATAACTAATACGTATGTTTGTGAGGGGTCATTTTATGAACTAGATTCAAGTATACATATTCGTATTTCGCCCGCGATGTTCCATTCGAAACAACTATTGCGACGACTTCGCTTTATATTATCAATTCTTATACAATAACGTGTCACCTTGTAAAGTCTTCTCTGTTTATTCTGACGAAACTTCATGAAATGTCCATTTTCGTGTCGAGTATCGCAAAATTTTGCAATAGCTACATATTCCTTTATCCGGAATGATAAGTAGCAACTTTGATGTATCGATACATCGATGTATCGAAACGTGTCGATTATCGACTCCTTCACCACATCCATCAATCGATTTTCATCATTATTACCGGCGAGAAATTAAAAACATGTGTATATAGGGTTCGACTTCCTCATTACTACCGGCGCGATGTATCCGATTAATCAAACTTATGTTCACGAATAATCAAGCTTTTGACATCAATTATCCCATCTGTTTAGCATCGAATTAATTAATTTTCGGCGTCGCAATTTGCGCTGCTGACTGCCCCTCTCCCAGTATTGAAACATTTATTATCGATGAAAGTCTGCAGCTATCTGAAACACGAAATCAAAACAGGCGACAATGGAAGCAAGGAAGAAAATAAAGTCACAAAACTCATTATTCTTTGACAGCCGCGGTAAACAACACCTCCAGCCACAAGCCAGTTACCGCTTCTAGATCGAGCCCGCGTCAAAACTCCGCTTCAATTCTTTCGTCACTTCCGAAATCCCCGTTGCATATTCATCCGAATCATTGTTCGATCGTACCGGATAAAACAACCTCGTCGCCGAAAAATCGAAACGCCAGGATTTTGCCCTCATCGCTGGACATTCGTGAATTTTCATGGGCAGGCAATTTCAATATGCATGAGATCGTTCGTTACGTCGCGACCTGGTTAACCCTCGTCGCGGAAACAGAAAGGGAGCATCGAATTATGAGCTCTGTCGTATAAAAAGTGTAACTTGGAATATATTGTATAATTGGCCTTTTTGTGGTACAGTATAAATTATGTATGTTTTTACCGATTTCATCTTCGATTTGCAGGAAATATGATGCTTTTTCGAGTAATGTGTTGTTTTGAAGTTAAGTCGTTGATACGAATATGACTACTGAAGTTTAGGCTATGTGCATAGGTCACAACCAAATCCATTACTTTTACGTTCAAGCTTAAATTGAAAGTTCACAAGTATTAAAGAACGATTCAAATACGAAAAAACCTTTTCTTGAAGTATCCACGCTGATAAGGAATTGCGATTTCGTTTGGAAATAGCGTGTCGAGAGAAATGCGAGTGTATCCTTTCGGCCGCCGCGAACGATATAATTTGTATCATTATAACAGCGATCGTATTATTCCACGTGCACCCGTACCACATCATCGCGGTCGGACGGAAAAGAGCTTTTCTCGGCGTTTTATTGTCGCCGAGGCATGACGTTCGAAAATACTTTCGGGACATCGCGGGGTGAGTAAGCAAAAATATTCCGCTCCATTTTATTCCCGACGACGAGTCACGAAAATACACTCGAGAAAAGTCGTACATCCCCGTAAAGGGGAGTTTCCGGGAAATTGGAAAACGTCGAGTTCATAAGGATAGGTCAACAGCAAAACTGAAGTAGGAAAACAAAATGTACGTGGTATTTATAAAAAATGCGAAATACTTCATACTCAAACACACGATGATAGGAAACTATGAATTTATATCTTTTTTTTTGTATTTGAATATTTGTTATCGAATATTTTCGGAGATTGTTTGTTATGGAGAATTCTTAAGATCCTGAAAATTCGGATTCACGGAAATTGGAAGACATTTTCGGAACATTTTGGTAAGAGAGTGTGAGATGTGTGACAGTTACGTCAGATATTTCTTTCTGGGACACGAACAATGCGAAAAATCGCGGGAATCCTGAAAGTTGTAAATTCGCCGCAGGGGCCCTCACCCCAACTTCTCGCGCATCCATGAATACTAAATGTCAGCAGCGGTGTCAGTGAACCCGAACCTAAATTATGCGGTGCCCCAGCTAAAAATCGCGTGGCGCAACCGGACCTTATTTTTAGCGGAAGAAACAGTTGTGAATTTCAGTGCTATTCTCACTTTCTGAAAATTATTTTTATCGGTACATTTCATTCTCGTTTTATCGCCTGTCAAACATGCGCTTCGTAGTCCAAGAGTGGATATAAAAAAACATACCTTTCTGGCTAAAACTGAAACGGCAAAATCATTGACAGTTTTCTTCTCTTCAAGAATTGAGAAAAATGTTCACCATTTTTCCTTTTCTCTATCGTCTCATTAACCATTTATAGTAAACTAATGAATAGCTCTCTTTTCACAAGAAATATTTTTTATGACGGAAGCCAAAAAATAGATTTATAGTGCCAATTTTGAGGTTAGAGTGACGAAAATGAGAAATCATCGAAAATAATTGTTAGAAAGTTGACTAGCGCGAAAACATCCCTCAAAAGTGATAATATCAAAGCTGGGTCCGCTCGGGAGCGCTCCACTGCAGACCTTTGCAGCTGACGTTCCTGTTGGTGATGCGCGTCGCTGCTGAAGTCAGTGAGCATGTTGTAAACGATGACTCGAGGTAGCTCGTGCCACCGACGAAAATGATTACACGCCCCGTCGAACGCATGGCGATCATTCGCTTTCCCTTTCTCATCGATGCCGTCTACAGGTCTACAGAATTTCCGTCTCGCTTTCCTCCGAAAATTTCGGGTTGGAAATTAGACTGCACGCAATTTATAATAATTATAGTAATAATCATCATAATTTTTCACGGTTGTACCTATTCCACTACAAAATACAGGAATTGTGCCGTGTGATAATATACTAGTATAAATTTCAGGTTCGTTATTGATCCGTAGCGTGCAAAACAAGATGTTGATTCGGTAAGAATGTTCGGAGTAATCGGCATAACAAGTACAAGATCCGTTCACAATAGTATAACTGGCGAATTAAAACGTTGGAATTAGTGATCGGCGATACAGGAACCTCCTGCTGTTCTCCATTATACATCGAAAAGGTAAGAATCTTTATATCTCACCAAATTTCTTACTTCTTCACTCCCATGATACCCATGAACAGTTTTCCATTCAAAAACAAAATCATACAGCGTTTCCCCATGATCGCGCAATAGATTCATACGATCAGGGACAAAATAAGTCATTAATTATTCTCCGGCGCTCGCGGATGAATGGAATTAATTTTGCACCACGGCGCGGAATCGGTTCAGTGAGAAGATAATAATTCTCGGGCGCAGCGTGGATGATAATAAAAAGAATCGCTCGGTAGCGGGTGATAGATTGAATTTCCTTCCCACAGGAAAAGAGTCACTTGTTATAGCAGAATCGAGCCGCGTCGCTGATCGATCCAATCCGACTTCACGCGCCTCTGGGATACGCAAAACTGCGCCAAATTGCGTTAACGAAAATAAACGAGCTTCGGTGGGAAAAAAATGTGTGGACGCGGGGTTTGTTACGGACGAAAAGTCCGAGCGGAAATTGGAAACTATGGGAATCCGCCGAAGGTTACATGTTTTTCACTGTCCCATGTCATGGGGCGTAACCGGGCTTCGGGGTCCACTGTGAAATGTCGTAACGAATTAACATGTTAGTATAGGGATTCAGAGTGGTAAGCATATCGAGCATTTCTGAGACGGAATTTGAACAAAAAATTGGAAATTCGGAATTTCCGAATCAGATAATATAGAAGATAATGCAGACGGTTTTCAGAGAGTAAAACACTAAAACACTTTTTCCTCTGCATCGCTGCATAAAAAAAATTAATGAATCATGAATATAATAAATAAAGCTGAGAAAATTTAAAAAATCACGCCGTACGTGGCGGTCAAGGCTCATCCCGGGCGGTGGAAGAAAAGCGCGAGCGTTGTGCGTCAGGGCAACGGTGTTAAATAATTTAGGCGAATTCTTAATGAAAATTAATGCCCCGTTAGCTGGCGGTTTCTGCTCTGAGCGAACAGGCTCGATGCGATTACGCCAACGCACGATAACCCCTCGTAGACGCGGATTTATATGCACGGCGAGTGACGTAGTTAGTCGGGACAGTGAAAAGCGCCAGCAAAATGAGACAGTCTTGATTACGCCTTTTCATATTTCATTGCTGACAATAAGTGGCTGAAATTATCTGGAGAATTGATATCTTTTCCAGAAATATACGCTTTTTTTTATTCCGTGAGAGAAGTGTGTGCTTTGTCCACTGTTGTCATTATTTGAACCCATTTTTTCTACGCTGCACTAGGATGAGATCCCTGAAAAATGGTCCAAAGTCTAAGATAACATCTTGTAAACTAAATTTTTTGTTGAGCAGGGTTTTTTGGGTCACTGATAAGAGATTCAAGGTTGATATTGCAAATCGAAGAATGGCGGATTTAATATGGCGGACAGTTTTTTTAATTACTTGAGTAACTTCGATACCAGTTAGTGTATATAAAGTTTTGTAGTATACAGTTGAGGATGAATAGAAGGTTTGTTTTCTGAAATATGAGATGGCGGCTGATTATGAATTGTACCATGGCTTTGTGGCATTTCATGCCCACATGCGTAAGTTTTCAAGACGGCGGCTAATGATATGCCTGACTAGGCACTAGATTCTTATAATTTTAGTATACAAATATTTTACAGGAAACTGATAACGAATTTTAGGTTATAGAATTGCAGTATGCGTACTAGTATATTTAATGTTTACAGTTATTACTGAACCTAACATTACGTGAAGAATTATTTTTACACTAGTTGCAAAATGTATCATCTTCTGACGCGGCATAGTGATCTGTAACGCTCTAAAAGCTAGTCAAAATTCGAAAAAGGTTTAGGATTAAAGTTTGAAATCAGTACACTACATTTTGTAGGTTCACTGGTTTGAAATTTGATCTCAAAATTCTCATTTCTTAAATGTAAGATCCAAAATGGCTGAATTGCTGAATTTGAATGACAATAATTGATAAATACTTCACAAGACCCTGACTAATAATAATCTGTAATAAACATCATCATTCAAAATGGCGGATCTAGAATGGCGTACGTTGGAAAAAATCAGCTCATTCGAAGAGAATGGTAGTCTGAACAGGAAAAGACGTGAATGATAGTTTTTTTTTTTTCAAAAGTAGCTGGTTCCAAGTTATTGCTTCTAGTTTAGAATATGTGTTTCCGAAATGCTCGATTGGGAAAAGCCAAAAACGATAGTCCAAGCAATGCATCTGTATGATCTCTCGTTCATCGTAGTTTTTCAGGTCACTGATTTCATGATTTATATGCATAGTGTATTATTGATTCTCACCAGCAATATTTAAACGTGATCAAATACATATAAAGGACGAACCGCAAAAAATTAGTGTTTCTTCCACTCTTGTCATTCTTCAAACTACAGAAATTTCAATTTTCAACCAATGTGAGCAAACCTGCGGTGAGGTCAAGTCATGTGATCACGGAAAATCCGAGCTCTCAATAATCGATACCCATTTTCGACGGAAAAAAAGGCCGCTCTATTTGTGTATCGAGCTCGATGAAGCTTTGATGTTCTCTGCCGCAGACGCGGTCGCGGAGATGAATCATAAATGGCTCACGAAAACAAGTATCATCTACTTTTGTACATCGTAAATACTCGGTGAGATATAAGTGGATCTCGAGGTCAGAGATTCGAAACGAGAAGCGCGTCTGTCACGGTGCTTCAGAGCGGCAAACAAACAGCCTTTTTGCCTTGAATACAAAGAGGAAATGAACGGCCACTTTCGCGCAATTTTTTTTTGCAGTTTTGTCGTGAAATGAGTAGCGAAAGAATTAGAATTCTCGTCACGATTCGGGTCGTAATTGGGTCAGAGCGGGACTAGGGCTGGTCTGGATGAGCAGTCTTGGGTTAAAAAGTATTTACTTTACAATTGGAACTTATGGTAGACTTTTTTCAAGCGCTGTTTCAATGAGAGTCATTTTTGTATTCGAATAGATGAAAGATTGACCCTTATCAGAATAGCGCTTATTAAGATTTGAATTTTCATGCTTGAATTATTGAAGTATCGCTCGTTCTTTGTAGGTAATATGTGTAGGATTTGTTATGTGGAAAGGTGTTTATGAACATAGAAAAACTGCCTGAAGCATGACCAAGGTAATTCAGGCCACGAGATGATTATCGATGTCATTTTTATTCCATGCGGAAGTGGAAAAGTTCATAAAATCCCCCTTTTTAAGTTTCAACACATATAACTACATTTCAAACTGTTACGAAAACCTTTCACTTATATCGTCTCGAAACCCTCTCAATTATCGTATCTCTAAAACCTTTGATCTCAAAAATTTCTAGCTTAAAAACCTGTTACTTCTAGTCCTTTGGAGTGGGAATCGATCAAATAAACTAGCACTCGGAAAAAATCCAGCGAAAACTAATGATGTTGAAAAAACTCAAAAACATGTGTGATGGAAAACTGGACCAAATTACAGTTCTTAGATCTTTTATTGCAGAATTTACATTTTCATTTCAATACATATAATTGCCAAATCAATCAAGTTATGCCCAATAACTTCGAATACCTTTATGGACGCGAAGCTCCGATGTAGTCGAAGTTATATCTGTTTGCGACGATCTTGCACGTAACGTCACATGAAATCCCTGTACCCTGTCTCATTTTCCTCTCTCCCAAGATTTCCACATTTCTATAAAAGGGCCTCTAAAACAGTAAAATTGGTGGGCCTTTCGACGGCGAGGAGATCGGAAGATTTTTGGGCCAGTATGGCTATGGGGCTCCACTCATGAACTCGTAGCTGTACTGATCGCTTTTACCTAGTACCTGTTATCTATAGTATTGTGAATCAACTGCATCGCTAACTATTGCCGCACGGAAATGTGCGCGTGTGTGTGTGCTTCCTGGCAAGAAGACTTGCTTCCTGATGTCCTGGTCGGCCCGCGGCCCTGGACCACCTGCACTTCGGGGTTCGCGAGTCCTGTTTGACAGAGGTACGGGCTATGCTCTCCTAAATACCTGACCGCGGAACTGGGTAAGTCCTAGCCATGCACTTCTGAATGGATCCTCTCTTGCTTGTACTCTTAATCGCTCTATGTACGTGTTTGTACGTGTTCTTTATCCAACATTAAATGCTCTTTCCACCCTGCCACGCACTCGTGGACAGTGGTGATGGTTCTCAACGAATCCACCACTTTCCATTTATGCAACTCCGCCTTTTTAGATGAAACGGGCTACATATCTTTCACTTTTTTTCGCTAATATCAATTATACCACGCCCAAACAATATTTATCACGACTATTCCAGTTATTTTCTTTACCGCCATAATGCTCTTCAACTTCAGCGGCTATGACTATACATTATATTGTTTTAGTGGAATTTTTGAGCCTTGTTTTTATCCCGAACGTTCCCGAAATTGCGAGTATAAAACTGTACAACGTTACAGTATTTAATACTTCCATGCTACTTGCAAATGACAGAAAATGAAAAAAGGAGAATTCGTCACGATAAAATTCAACCTTACCTGGAGCAGCAAAGTTTAGCATTGCCATAGAAGACAATATGAAACAAAATGTCAATTATTTCATTTTCAAATGTCGAGGATTCCAAATTGCTCCGTGAAATCGAACTGTGATACTCACCGATCGTGACCACTATTACATACCATCGTAGTATCGTTGATCTGCGACAATATCGAGACATATAGCTCTACAACATATTGCGGGCATTATAGTGAAAATTTTTTGAATAATAACATTTTTTGGAGTTTCGCCGTTGCAAGTACAAACTAACACGCAGAACGAAAATATTGATTGGTCGCTTTTAGTGCTTATACATATAATGTACAACAGCATACCTTTACACATCGTAAATTAGGTCACACGATGTTACTGAGCTGTCAAACTGGAGATAGATTTCTTTTATGGACGTCGCCAGAAAAATTTCGCTTTAAAAATAAATGGTAACGAGTCGAGGAACGATATTTCAGCGTTTTTCCATTGCAGGTTTTCAAAAAAATATCGAACTCACATGTCGAAAAATTGTAAAACCGTAATCTGTAAGCTTGTTTTTCACACTGAAGAGACAAAACTGGATAATTTCAGAATATTCACTTCGCTGATAAACTTGCAAGCAAATATTTAATAACATTCACACTGAGTCAGTAGTTCTGAATTTTTTCGTTATTCCAGAAATGCTCACCGTTAGTACG
>JAPYZK010001579.1:0-16957 GCA_030522785.1 Platygaster equestris | reverse complement strand
CTTGGAACTGCGAAATTAAGCTATAAAATTGAGATACACAAACTGAAGTTCAAACTTGAAGTTTCCGAATGAAAGTTCTGTTAAAACTCGAAGTTTCAGATAAAAACTTATACCTTGCAGTTTCGGAAGTTAATTTATGGCTTGAATTTGCCAAAATAATCTCTAAACTCGAGGTTTTCGAATAAAAGTTCAAACTCGACGTTTTCGAAATGAACGTCGGACGTGAGATTCGCCGATTCATGTTCAAACGTGAAGTTTTTAATATAAATTCCAACCTCTAAGTTTCGAAATTAAGTTCGCATTGATCGAATTCAAGTAATAGAGTGCAAACCGCGATTTTCCGCCCTAGGGCTTTTTTGAATTTTTCGCCCCAGGGAACGAACAGCAATTTTTCGCCCGCCTTGCAAACACAAAAGAGTACATTTTGTACCTAGGATAAGAAAATTTTTCTCGCGAGGCTGAAGGTTATATCCCGAGTTGAAAGCGAGGGATACATTCATCCGAGGGAGAAAAATTTTTTGTTCGTGGTACGAACAATTTTTTTTATCGCAGCGAGCGGGAAAGTAGTCTTTTCCGCCCGCTGCGGTAAAAAGGATTTTTGACAATCCCTTTATCAAATGATCGATTTCTGTCGCCTGTAAAGCGAGGTGAAAGTGGGCGAAGGCAGCCGATTGAATTTCGCGGTGAGATCAAAAGTAAACAGCGTATCTGATTTGTCGAGGAGCGGGATGGAAGTAACCTGCTCATCTGATTGGTCGGGAAGTGGGACCAAAAGTAACCCGCGCATCAGATGAGTCGAGGGGCAGGAGTGAGCGAATGCTTCCCTTGCTACGCTCGGGAAGCAAACTTCACCCTCGGTTGCATTTGTTGACTTTCAGCCCTCGTTATGCAAATAGCTATTTCCACCAGCTCAGCTGAGCTTCGCTCCGAAAACGCTTCCCCAAAACGAGGCCGAAAACACGCGGAAATGTATTCACTGTATACAAAATACTGTGTGCACCGCGGGACAAAAACGAATGAAAAAGTATGATTTTCGACCTTAGGTGCACAATGTACTATATTTCTGATACGGTCCGGCACAAATCATATTTTGATATCATATATCATAGATATATTCTCACGCACGCGTAAGCTTTACGTGCGACACATGATTGTTATCTGGGTATGGAAACTCAATATGAATATGCTATATTATATATATAATACAAACTATATTAAGAAAGTTGTGAAATCTTCACGAGCTGTGTGCACTTCTAGGGCACCTTAAGAAGGCCGACGAAGTTCTGGAATGGCTAATTGAACAAAAAAGTAAGGAAACCTTTCGAATGATGTTCATTATTACTGCTATACTCTTTTTTGTCACGCTAGTATCTGTCATAACTATCCCAGTGAAACTTAAAAATAACAACAAAAAGTTAGACATAACCTCGCGGTCGTTACTTCAAAAGACGTTTGGAGATTGAAAACAAAAATGCAATTTTTCTTCACACAGTTAATACTAATCTCGCCCGGGAACCGAAAATTAATGGTTGCACTTTTTATGAGCAGTCGAAAAGTTGTTCTAGTCACAGGATTTGAACCACATTTATTTTATTGCATAGACATTTCTAAGCAGAGAAGTTGCGTGCTCTCTTGTCTTGAACAACGGAAAATATACCCAATATACCCATAGTAGCAAACTGGATATATTCTGAGGTTATGTTCCTACAAATGCAATTTCGTGAAAGCAGTTACATTGCACGAAATTCGGACATAGATAATGCTCAGCGTAAAAGTTGTAAAAGTCTCATAAACGTTAGGTAACACAAAGAAATATTTTTAAGTTTTTTCGTAACTACTTGATACAAACAAAACAGCACCGCAAAATACAACTGTTTCTGAAACGTTTTTTCCCACGAAATCGGTACACATATCGTGTACATCCACAAATATTGATGCTTCTTCACTAACTACTCGGGAAAAAGACCTCACTTACATGCTTCTGCGAAAAACTCATGTCCGTTGTCACTGAATTTTATTCGCATTCTCTCTTTGTTCACATTTACCCATCACAGTAAATCTCGAGCGTTGATCGGGCAATAAAGAATAGCTAAGTTATTCCGAGATAGCTCATACAATACATTCTTACGATGTAAAAGCAACATATTCACGGCATAATGTTTGTACATTCAGGCGACGATAACGATAACGATAATGATGATAGTAATGAGGATGATGACGGAGATCATGAAGAGAATTCAGATGAAAGTCATAGTGAAGAAAATGATGACGTCGGTAAAGACGACGATGATGATGACAGTTGTGACGATGATGACGATAAAGACGATAATGATAACGACGACGACGACGATGATGATGAGAATGACGGAATCGAAGAAGATGGAAGGAAAAGTAGAGTACTAAGTAGATTAGTGCGTACAGGTAAAAGGGCAACAGTGATTACCCAAAAGATGGACTGCACATTTCATACACCTCATCAATGAAACAGCGTTTGGAGCTTCGTTTCATAGATTGATTAAGTCCCTGCTTCGTAGTCCTCAGTTGACTTGGTATTTGACGATAGTGAACGGACGAAATGCCTCCAAACTCGTTCGTACAAGAAATAACGAGCTCGCTTCTTCGTAGGAAATCCATCATTTTTCTTCGTTTCCCTTCAAATTGTCGCAACCCCGTCTTCTTCTTATTAGTGCCAATCATCAGCTTATGTCGCTATAGGAACCTTAGGCGACAGTGCAGTACGACTCTTAGCTTCGTCTATTTTGATGCTCCCTCACCGTCTCGCTTATCGAAGAATTGTAGAAGAAAATCGGACCCCAAAAAATTTTCGGCTACCTCGTGTCATGTTATCCCAGCAGCAAACCGAAATATACGATAATACGACTTGAAGCTTTGCAACCTTGCATGGCTTGTGAAGAAATGTTATTCCTAGATGGACTAATCATTAGGCTTGCTATCCTCACGTGTCGAGTGAAAAAATGGGGTCTGACATCGTTATTCAGAAGTCGTCTCTTATACTATGGTCGTTGTATCTCATACTCGGACCACTTCAAAATAGAAAATCGGTCAGTTTCCGAGCTTTACAAGCAGTTCGATCGTGGCGTCTGATGTCAGATCCCAGTAGTCCCACAGAACGCCACAACTAATACTACGTACATATTGTGCCGCATAATCTTCTAATAACCATTCTCTCACCCAATTGACCAAAAGACCTATTTGAACCTCTTACAAAATCTCTGTTGCGGACTGCCGGGCAATCTACGGCAGGCATTATGAAAAACTCGTGTATCTGACTCGTTGTGTTTGCTTACCGTAGGCGACGGCTGTTTCTACATCGGGATGGGAACAAAGCGTGCGAAACCCACGGTTCCCTCCTACGAGCCCTATCAATGCTGCCCGAGCAAGGTCAAGCACGGGACCAAGGTGGCCAAGGTTGACAGCGTGAGAAAGCCCAAGGCCCCTCAGACGAAAGCTCGCATTGCGCAGACGAAAACGCCGGTTCTCAAGCCCATTAACAAGCTCACTCCCAAAGAGAGCAAAAAAACGCAGATCCTCACGCCCAAGGCCAGCAAGACTGTAGACACGAATGCCAAGGCCAAGAAGGGCTTCCTCGGAAGTGGTAAATATCGAGAACCCAGCAGTTGGTAATAACAGTGACGGCCACGCTGACGATAACGACGAACATGACCGTGATATCTGCACTTAAGACAAACGACGCGATGATGGAGATTGTGATTGTGCTTATGGGATGTTGCAGTTCTGGCCGGGATGTCGTACTTTGTGGTCTAAAGTACGGCAGAACGCCATCAAGATCCAAAACGGCCGTCCACGGATGTCCTCGTTTCGGACTTTGATATGTTCTCGGGTCATTCGAATCTTTTGAGACTGACTTTTGATTTCGCACGACGCGTTACTTACAGAATTGTATTGTTGAGCATCGTCGATGAAATAGCTCAAGAGTGCACCTTGTACCCGATCATTGCTCATCAAGAGTTGTCACGCTGTTGGCTTTACGTATTTCACATCCCGAAAATTTTTTTTTCCTAATCTTCAGCTGATTTTTCGTATTAACGCGGTTACCTTTTTTGCCATGAAAACTTTTATGCCAAATAGCGACACACTTTTCACGCTGGTCCAAACTTCGAACATTTGACAAGGAGGAGTAAAATTACTGCAAGGTTTTAAAGTTGATCGCATTTTCGATATTGATGCGTGAAGGGGTGGAATTCAAAGGGTGCTAATTTACATCTAAGAAATTTTAGAGTATGATGTAAAAACGTTTATATTGAATAATTTAATGAGAGATTTTTTAAGCCTATTATGCTCTAAAACGCTGTTTTATCGAAAATTGAGCACGTTTTCATGGAAAAACACGGTTCTTCAGGAATACACTCGAGCAGATAATGAGTTTTACCACTTCACGTGCAATATGCTATATACATGTTTGTCATTCATATTTCATTCTCCTTGTCATGTTCGTAGTAGATGCCAATGCATCGAGCAATCCAAATTATTTGTAGTCGCAGCTCTAGCGTAACGTCATAACATTAGCCTAACCAAAAATTGCAGAAGTCTATAAGGAAACACTGAAAACCGTGATCACGTGTAGCATTTTGTCTCACATTTATAACGTTCTAATAACCATAACACGTGGCAGGATTTCATTCATACCATCTTCATTCATTAAGTTTTGCTATTTTGTGCATTTCTATCATTTTCAATTGGATACACTACCTCAACTTATTCATAACCATAAGTACGTTCGAGGTTATGTACGACAATTTTTGTACAAATAATGTGAGAGATACACCCTTCTGATTCAATGAAATGAAACAAAAAAAAACGATAAATATCATATTCGTACACAGTACTTATTAACATTGTCAAGTGACCGAAAAATTTCTTAAATACGTAAAATATGAGCCACGCACCACCGTTCTTCTAGTCGAATAGCATTGTAAGATTTCGAATTTCTCCTACCTAGTTGCATAATGTTGTACGATTTTCAGGGTACTCGTTGTTATTATAGTTTGTATGTTGTTGAAAGTTGTAATATCTATTCACTGTGGACAAGTATTACCGTATCAACCTCAAAACAACTGCAACTGAAAAAACTCGCTCCATAAACGTAAACGATTTCTTGCTTCAGGGATTTAATAACTTGATTCTCACGACCTACACACCCTTAAAATCGAAAAGGGCCTTATTCACAGCACTTTTAATTTTTCGAAAAAAATATTCGGTCCTCACTCAACTATCGTACAAAGTGATAAAACGTTAGGTGAATAACTGAACATACGTGTACATATCGTGCAACGAATAATTTTAGGACCGAGTGTATAAAGAATTGTCAAACTTTTCGACGAATAAACGTTTGTATGTATATAGAAGCGTATCGATGTAAGTAAGGTGTAATTATCCTTTTGGAATCATCACTGATGACAATGTTTCAAAAGTATTCGGTCGAGTCGCAATATTGGCTAGAACAAAAGTAACGGTCACGTCTATTTTTAGACTTTCTGGGAGAAATTTTGTAAAAACTTCCGTGGAAAATATTCTCGTGTACTTAACATTACAACAATAAAAACATCTAAGTTTCCTAATGTCTTTTCGTGATTCTTTTGTGCCTTCCATACCTCACGCAAATGAATGCGAAACATGTTACTCTGGCGAAAAATTCTGAGACATTATATACGAAGAGACGACAATTAGCCATTCCAGACCTTGTCGGTAGGTAATGAAATAATTTCCCTTGTCCTGAAAATCGCATGCCTTTTCGAGTTTGCATAGCATGGGATTAGCTTTCATAATCGGATATTCTTCGATAGGTAATCTTCTCGACGAGACCGAAGTGCTGGAATGGATGGTAAGCCAAAAAAACGATGCCAGCATCGACGAAATTGATCGAGAAAAACTCCTCAAATACATAGAAACGAAAGAATTCCTAGCAGTCATTTTCTGTGAGTACCAATTTATCCAGAATATGAAACACTCACCTAACTAGAGCTTCATTTTCTTAAAGACGATGAAAACGATCACGAGAGTCCTCGAGTTATCAGGCACATAGAACTCATAGACGACGAAGCCGCAGAATACGGAATCAAAGTCGTGAAAATATGTGATAAATTGATGGCCAAGAAGTACGGTTTTCGGAATCCACCAGGAATCACGTATTTCAGAAAAGGGAAATACATCAATTATGACGGTGATATCGACGACGAAGAAGAAGTTTTAGATTGGCTCACGAACCCTGAAAATATGGAACTGACCGACCACATAGAGCGAATAAATCGCAAAATGTTCCAGAAGATACGTCAGACTACGGATTACATCGGCGTTTTCTTTTGTAAGTGAAATCGATAAAATTGGAAAGGCTGATCCTAGCAGGAATAAATGTCAGTTTTTTGTTTTATTTTCTGTAAGGTCATTAGAAAGTAAATCGATCGGAATTTTCAAATGGCGACCCTGCCAGGATCGAGGTATGAGACTACTTAGGGGCTGTTTATAAAATGACGTACCTCATTTTTTCTATTCGTGTCCATTTCTAACTCATCTAATAGCTATTTGTTTATCTAGGAGTCAAAGTATGACGTTTAACGGCGGGGCCGATACTTTTGAAACGGGGCGTAGGTAATTGAGCTCCGAAGGCGCGATGTTGCTTGAGCCGTGATGAACATTTAGTTTTTCATACCGAAATCAACTGAGCGCGTCATTTAGTACATGCGAAGCAACTCAAATATTTCGCGTTGTAAGTCGGTGAAAACACGCGCTAAGGTTAGGTTGAGTCGTTCATAAATTACGTAACGCAATATACCAATCACAAATATCACCAAATGTCACCTTCGTATCAAAACTGTCAGCTAGAAACATGGATTCTTTTTCTTCCTCTATATACATCCATCATTCTTGTTTCGACATTTTTACCGTTGAAGAAACTTTGTGCTCATTTTTGCCATTCTTACGTGCCCTCCTAAAGTGTTTTTACGCGTTGCCTGATGCACCTTTCACAGTGCGAAATTTTTGCGTTGCTGTGCATATAGTAAATAACGCGCTTCAGATGGTTGAGGTATGAACAATTATATTTCTCTCTCTTCAATTATGTTATACCTACACACACACTTGTTTTTTGTTATCGTTTTATTGTGAATAAGGGAACTACCTCAAAAAAATCCCGTTGTTGAGCATAGATAGTATACGGAATCTTTATTCGTCTCATACATTAACACTCGGAAAATCGGACTGTTGGCAAACTACAGCTTAAATTAACGGTCGTATCACAGGAAGTTCGGAATCTAGGAAATACACTTACGTAGTGTGATGAAAATAAAAATTGACGATAACTTGCCCAAAAAATTCAAATCACGTCGAAATATCAGCAGATGCATTATCCCTTAAGGACCCCCACATACCTATGAAGAGCCTATAAGATCCCTATAAATGCCACAGACATTAGTGCTATAGTATTCATCTATAAACTGTATAAGATTCCTATAGTAATTGTATGATTCCCGTACGACTTCGTCCTATAGGTTTCGTATAGTGACACTGTCTATGGCCTATGGGAATCTTATACGTTCCCCATAGGTATATGGGGGTCCCATAGTTTCTATTTTTATCAGAGATGCAATGTCCAACATACATTAGGACATGTAAAGTCATATTTGCTCCTGTATCCCCTACATTATAAATGTCTAAGGTATTTGTGACAATAATGTCCTACAGTAGTCGATTTGTTTAGACAGTAACGACTGTAAACAATGCAGTAGAGTTTTGGGAGAAATCGAACTGATCGATGACGAAGCTGACTCAGCTGGAATAAAATTCGTTAAAATCGACGACAAGCAACTTGCAAAGCAATACGGGGTCTTCGCTCTCCCAGCAATCTTATTCTTTAAAATGGGCTCCAAAGAACCGGTCATCTTCGCAGGTGCATAAAATTCGCACTGAACTAAATGCAATAATCATTCGATATCATACCCAATATTTTTCATATCAGGTGATATTTACGATGAGCAATCGATACTACAATGGCTGCTGACACAAAAAGACCCTGCGGGTGACGCGATCGAAGCTTTGGAAGGGGAAGAACTCCTTCATCTGATCCGAGAATCCGAAGCGTTGGCAGTATACTTCTGTGAGTTGAGCACTACAGTATTTTCAGATATGGGTGATTCTCAGCAAACTATCATTTTTGGGACCTCGATATTTTCAAAAAACGTTTTCATCATTTTTCAACGTTTTTTTATTCCTTGAAGTGTGTTATAATAACCCATGTTTATTCTGAAAGTAAACACGCTGCGAGTGAAAATTTTGTTCAATATCTAGGAAGTTTCTAAAATCTGTTTCCACGGTATGAACATGTAAATCGGAGTAATGTAAGTGACATTCCTGCTACATAATAAGTTTAAATATTGTATAATTTTTAAATTAAGCATAGAATTGTTTTTATATACTGGCAAAAGCACAATTCGCAGCTGAATACAACAGTTATGTGTGGCGAAAATGCTCAGTGTACCTATTGCTGAAATAGACATAGAAGTGACAGTTTGCTCATTCGCTGAGAATCACCCATATGCCGTACATGTCACCAATTAGGTCTTGTAATGAATAATGGTTCAAATCATCGAATGCGTCGATATGTGTATGTGAAAATCGTGAACTGATGTCCTAGGGAACAAAACTCTCTGTGACATGTGTCAACAATCAAAATCATCCCGAAAGCAACGTCGCCACAAATCCTCTCAAACACAAGCGAAGGACGGCGAGGCAGATCAGAGCGAAAACGAAGATGGTAGAAAGAATGACCTTTCGTGTACCAAAATTTGCGTAGTGTTTTCAGATAGTCCACCAGTACCCTGATAGCCGCTGTTCCATCTTGTCGCTCATGGTCCAATTTTAGTTCCGATTTTTTTGGAATGAATACACTAGAACCGCTTTATCCCCCATTATATACCATAATGTTCCGCATGGCGCAAATTGCGGATGCAATTACGGGCAGTTGATGGTTTACGAATTTTGGAAGATTTTATGGCCGAGGTTTTGTCCTTTGTACATTGGTCCTTTTGGTGCTATGATCCATTTTGGGTTACAATTTTTACAGTGTTGTCGGGAGATTTTTTACACAAATTTTTTGTGTCTCAGATAGCGACGACTGTGAGCAATGTGCGGAGGTTCTCGAAGAGTTGGAGAATATCGATGACGACTGTGACAGGCATGGAATCACGTTCGTCAAAACACAAGTAAGATTCAACTTTTTCTGGGAAAAATGCCATAGTTCTCAATCGACTTATGGAAGTATTTTCTCTTTTTGTAGGATTTCAAAATTGCGGAAGATTACGGAGTTACCGATTTCCCGATATTAATATACTTCGAGAACCACATGCCGAACGTGTTCGAAGGTATGTCCAAAAAAGTGCGTTGTTAGAGAACATGTTATTACAGGCCCGTTTTGAACTGACTCAGGTAATATTCCAATGATTTAGGTAATCTCAGCGAGGAAGAAGAAGTGCTCCAATGGCTGATAACCCAGAAAACTGAAGACAGAATAGAGTTAATAACACGAGTCATGTTAGAGATGTTTGTTGAAGACACTCAATATCTTGCAGTTTATTTCTGTATGTACCACATTCTACAGATATGATAATGAACAAATTTATGATGATAACAAATTCGCAGATAAACAAAACTGCCACATTTGCAACGAGATTCTCGAAGGATTAGAAAAAATTGACGATGAAAGCGATGTCTTTGGCATTCATATGGTTAAAATTCAAGACCCTCAATTAGCGAAACGGTATTCCATTAAAACCTTCCCGGCACTTGTCTACTTCAGAAATGGAAACCCATTGCTTTTTGAAGGTAGGAAATATTCTTAACCGGATGTAAGGGTTCAGTCAACATCTAGATCTTTAATTCTCGAGTGTAAAAATTCATTTCTGTAGAGTACTGATGATACGAAAATTGTTCAGGTGATCTACAAAACGAAGAATCTGTACTAGAATGGTTGATCGACGACGATAACAGAGAATTGGCAGACGAAATAGAATCAGTGAATGGTAGGATGTTGGAAAGGCTACTCGATGAATCGCCTTTTTTGGCAGTATTTTTTTGTAAGTAACCCGGGTTTTGAAACTCCAGCATTTGAATTCAGAGAGGGGTTATTTCGGGGGTTAAGACCCTCCCTAAAATCCACGAATAATCATTTTCGAAGATAGGGCTAAAATTATGTAATAGTATATTGTGCGACAAGTGGGAGAAGGAAAAGATTTCATGAGCGTGGAATTGCTGCAGGAGCGTAGCGAGTGCAGTAACATGCGACTGGAATATTCTCAGTCAACCAATAGTCGCACACAATACTTTATTCAACGCCCGCGAGGAAGATGTGATTTCGAGATCCTGCGGAGAGTAGAAGAAATAACGAATTACCTGGTTATTGACGTACAGCGTGGGAAAAATACCAACCCATGGAAGAAGTAAATACCAACCCGTGTCAGAAGTAAATCCAAACCGTTAACGTTCAAAAAATGAGTGTTTTTTTACAAATCGCTGTAGTTTTCTTTTGTTGGAAAACAATACAACAATGAAAAGTAAAAAATTTAACAACAATATTGGAGTGATTTATGAGTCGCATAAACATTCCCTTTACGTACCTGTGTGAGAAGTAAAGAAGTAAAGAGTAAAGAAGAAGTGCTCGCTTCTCCCATGGCTTGGTGTATTTCTCCCACGCTGTACGTCAACAATCAGGTAATTCATTATTTCCCCCACTCTCAGCAGAGCTCCGAAATTACATATTTTTCGCGGACGTTGAATAAGAACATATATCAATATGGCATTCAATGGCTCATAATCATCTGCATCATGAACCGCGTGGCACTTCAATTGAACTTACTACTGTTGTAATATATCTTGATTATCTAATAGGATAAACGCATCGATACAATTCAAAAAATGAAAATCTATAAATATCTTCATTAGTCTATATTTATAACCACTCACGATAAGGATAATTCTCGAATTTTTCGTAATTTGCTTATCAATTTTTCCCTTACAGACGATGAAGACTGTCCTGAATGTGATGAAATCATGGATGCCCTCGAAAAAATTGACGGCGAAGCGGATTTGTTCGGCATAGACTTCGTTAAAGTCTCGGATTCAGACGCTGCCACAAAATATGGGATTCTGAACTTCCCATCTCTTGTATACTTCCGTAAAAGAACGCCTCTAATATATGACGGAGATCTCACTCAAGACGACAAAATTCTTCAATGGCTAACATCGCAAGACGTTTTCGAGATAAAGAACGAGGTCGAAGAAGTAAACAAAAAAATGCTCGACAAGTTACTGGATGAAAACGAGTTCTTGGCAGTGTTTTTCTGTAAGCTTTCAGATGTGATCACACAAAAATTCCAAGAAAAAATGTCAAATATTAGAGTATCGTACTATTTTGTGTACAGATGAACACGGCAGCAAAGAGAGTGAAGCTGTTAATGAAAGGTTAGAAAATATCGATGGAGAAACGGATAACCTGGGTATAACTTTCGTTAAATTAGCTGATCCAAGATACGCCAGAAAATGGGGTGTCACGAAGCTTCCGGCAGTAGTTTACTTCCGCAAGAGGTTCCCCAGTATTTATAGAGGTGAGTTTTTCGTAATGCTCCTCAAAGGATCAGTAGCAAACGAATAAAATCTAAGTCAACGGTGTTCAATTTTTGTTTTGATGCGATTTATAGTACATTGTGCAACTTGGACCAAAAGTGGCCGATTAGAAGCCGCATGAAGTTTTCGTCCCGAGCGGAGCGAGGCGAAATTCTGCGGCCTATAATCGGCCACATTGGCCCGTGTTGCACATACTATTTTTTTTCAACACGGGCATTCAAACAAGAGTTTTTATAGACTCGTTTTCGTATGCCAAAAAGACCGATTGACGAAACCGCGTCCATATACTGTTTCGAAAATTGTCCACTTCCAAAAGAACTGATAACGGAAACATTCATAGTCATTCCCGTAGTGATCACAATGCGCAAAAGTAATAACAATTCGGAATTATAGATTCGCGAGTACTTGCGCGTGAAATTGTCAAGCTGACGGTGAGTTTAGTATATCTATATATATATATATATATGACGCAATTCCGAAAAAATTATCCTTGCAGTGTTTGAAGAGTGTTCCCAAAAATTCACCGGCGCCAAGAATATTCATACTTATTTGTTTAAAGTCGAAATCTGTGCGGAAAAGCGGTAAGCAGTTATTGATTTACGAGTATATTCACGCGAAACTGTTCAATTGTCGAGTCATTTTTGCCCGCCAGGCCAAAAGAATCTTATGAGTTCTAGGGCTTTTCCGCACTGCGCATGCGCACTTGCCACTTCGCATCGTCGGCCTCAAATCGGTCACTTTTGGGATACGTAAACGGACATAAAAACTCGCGTTTTGAGTGCGCGTGTTGAAAAAAATAATAATGTTGCAAAACACTCACTACATAGACGCTTCAAGCCCCTGAATCAGCGCATTGAGGTCGTCCATTCACGACCGGCGATGTGGTATTAAACCTATGATCGTTCCTCAATTCCTACAATTGCTCTTATGTCCTACTTTTGTTCCTTAAGTCCGCTGAAAACAGGGACAATATATATGCTATTATTCAACGCACATACGCGTTCTCGACTCGCGATGTTGACATTTATAGGTTCGTGGTGCACTGTGTCGTGAGTGAACGTCCTCAATGCGCTGTTCCATGGGCTAAAAGCCGCTATTCAGTGCGTGTTCTGCAAAAAACGATGTTTGCACCTCTGACCCGAGGCGTGTTTTTCGGGCCCCGACGATTATGTAGCCTTTCGACCCTCGGCTGTGCCTCGGGTCGATGCGCAGCCGACATCGTCTCAGCCCGAAAAGCCGCGCCTCAAGTCCTTGATACATATATATCTTTTTTTTACGTTTCGAAACAGGTGATCTTAATAAAGAAGAAGACGTGCTGGAATGGCTGAAGAAGAACCGGTTCCGACAGCCGGAACTCAACGTTTACATATACATGCTTATCGCAGTAGCCATATTGTTTGCAATGTATACAGGTTTTTTGCTTTCCTGCTTCAGAGCCCCGCCATCTCCACCAGCAATTCATCCAAAGCAGGCGTGAAAAACGTATTTCTAGCTCAATATTCCACACTGGAAACGATCCGGACGGAATTTTCCATTGACAACTTATAGACCCCGATTTCGAAAGGATCGATGGGAAATTTTGTTCCGGAATGTTTTTGTATTGCTGGGGGCAAGAAACTTTTGTACATGATTCCAGGACCAATATAATGCTTATTGTCCATCAAGTAGCCATAGCCATATGTACGAAAAAATAGAGATGTTAAGAAACAAGCGAATGCAGACAAACGTACGTTCAGACAATACTTCACAGCGTTGAAGTAAATTCCTGATCGTTTCTGTGAACCATAGTTCAGTGGGCATAGATTACAGAAACCACGTTTTATACGACAGCAACTGAAATTCGCCATGGAAATACTTACGGTGTCATCGGTATCGATAATTGTGTAACGGAAGTATTAATAAAAGAAAATTTTGTTATTTCTTAATACCATGAAACTATACATTATTTTCCAAAAAGTTATAAATTGACGACACCAGTTAGTCGGGTGTGTCGAGCGAGATCGTTCCAGATAGGACCAACAATAGACGATCGCCTAAAGTGACCCTAAAATCCCCGTTTTTTTATAAAGGACCTGGGGAGTAAATGTTTCAAGCAGGGTTGCTAAATGAAACTCTAAACACTGGTTACAGTTAAAGTCAAAGGTATAATCTTCTTTATCTTAGTTTTGGTTTCTCATCAATTATTTGATTACGAGTTTCTTAGATTCATTCCGTTACGCGCTTTATGCGCTCTTAATATTATTCGTTTATAATAAGTTCTTAAAGTTATGTTCTGCAATGCGTTTCGGTCATCAATTCATTCATTTTATTACTCGCTTATTATTTTACGTTACTTTTGTCTATTTCTTTAATTTCATTTTGGTAAATTTCATTTTGTAACTCTCATTTATGACTTACATTTTGGAATTCTCTTTTAACAATAATTAACTCTCATTTTGTAATTCTGCTTTAATAACTGACTCTCACTTTGGCTCCAACCTTCCTGACTGTTTTCCCTTTTCATGAAATATCTTTTTGCTTTCGTATTTCGCTATTAATCCCTTTTCTTTCAATATAAATAATCTCAAATTTCCGTATTGGGGTGAACATTCTTTTGTACTTCGAATTTATCGTATTTTTACGGGAAGTTTAGTAACTTAAACGATTTGCTTGTATCTCTTACTTTCAATCTCGGTTAGAACATTATTTCAGATTTTGATTTCTTTTGGAGATTCATATTACTTCCAGTTCTGTGTTTGCAGGGGCGCCGGAACGTTTTAAAAGCGGGTGTTGAGTTATTTTAACCGAGAGTTGTGCAACCCCCCCCCCCCCCGCCCCCCAAAGAAAATTGCAATGTTTCTTACGATTGTGAATTTTTACGGAATAAATTTTTATATCCTATAATTTTCAAACTTTTTCAACATTCTCGAAACTTGAAATTTTTAAATATTTTTGAAATTTTCGGATTGTAATAGGAATACTCCGAACCTTTAATATATACAAAAGTGTTTGAATGCAAACACTTATATAAGAATTTAAATTCTTATGATTTCAAAATTTTTCTCCATTTTGGAAAATTTTACAAAGCATCAAAATTTACAAAATGATCCGATTTTTCAAGATTCTCCAATTCTTCATAACATTCTAAAGTTCCTGAGATTTGAAGAATTTGCGGAATCTTCAAAGTTTTTAAAGTTCTTGGAATTTCGAGAATTTTTTGAATTACTATAATTATGTAAAACACAATAAAATGATTAGAATTTATAAAGTCTCCAATTTTGACATATTCACAAGTTTTTTCGAATTATATGAAAGTTTAATCATTTTCCGACAATCTCAACTTTCGTAATCTTCAAAATTTTCTAAAATCTCCGGTTTTTCAAAATCACTCGAATTTTCAAAATTGACGGAATTTTTAGAATCATAAAAAATTCCAGAACTTTGACTAATAAAGAATTTCATAATTTTTGGAAGTTTCAGACTATTCAGATTTTTCAACTTTCTTAAGAATTCTAATTTTGAAGTTCCTAATTCTATAAATGAACGTCTACAAGATTTGGAAGTTTGAAGTATTGAACCTTCGAGATTTTAAAGCACACATTCTGACAATTACTGAATTTTTACTCATTTCACTAACAAAAAAATCAATCTTCCACGAATTTCGGAAGGGGTTTCAACCCCTTAAATTGAACCCCCTTTCTGCATTCGCCCGTATCGATATATAAATTTCTACGTAGAAAAAAGTGCAATTAGCAAACATTTAATGAATCACGCGAACATAATACATAGTAAATTTCGTCTTCGTTCAGGAAATTTGAAAAACATGTTCTGAAATTTGACGGCTTTTGAAAAAACCAGCTTTACGCCTGTTTTCCAATTTTTTTACCAGTTTTCGGCTCTTCGGCTAAATTACCGGCCAGGCCGGTCTATTTCCGGCCACTTTGCAGCTCTAATTAACAATCAAAGTTTACAGTCATTTTCATTTTTATTCAAAAAATTAAGTACGGCCGATCTAATGATTCAATTCCAACGATATTACTGGCATTGGAATCGTGTTTGAATACAGATCCCTAGTGATTTTTTCCGATACAAAAAATCGCATTTTAGTTGACTATTTATTTATAACAAATTAGAAAATAATCGTCTTCTGCGTCAGCTATCGACCAAAAAAAAACCACATGTACTCCAATTGTTTCTGAAACTTATGCAGTTAAAAAAAATGGCCCACAGTTAAAAAAAAAGCTATTCGTTTACTTGAACATTGTCGCCTAAGGCACTCGGACTCGACACGCCCGAGTGACCTCTATGTACTTGGCCGACGAATATGGCCAAATGCGACAAAATAAATTGCTAATTTATTGAATTATTAACTTAATAAAAGAATTAAAAAGTGACCATGAAGTTAGCCGACATGATAATAATTTTTCATATTTTCCAGCAATAGACTAGTCAAATCGATTGGAAATCGTTTGGAGGCCACGAATATATGATTTTTATCGTTTGGAGGTCAATAGTTCGTTCATAATTAACGAAAAACAATCACTGAATTAATGGCGATTAATTGTTTCAATTACGCGCATGCGCGTTTCGGCATATCACCGTACACGAGCATCCATACATATATTAGCATATATATAGCAAGCAAGATGTATAGAATGACGTCATGCTACGACTCGCACAATTATCAGATAACTCTCAGAGCCCGATTGTTCAACTGTCAATTTATTCATGACTTCCAGTAACGCATAAGCATAATTTTATCTGCTATGTTTTTAATTAAAAATTTTATTTTGCATCCACAATATTGTGTTTCTTTGTGATTCTTTTTATTTAAAATATGGTGTCCCCCGCGGGTCGATATAGAGATTAATCCCAAGTCGAAGTGAAAATACCAAGTAGGTTAAAGGGTTCCATGGAAAGATAAGAAAAGAGGGAAGGGACCAAGAAACCTCACGAAGTGAGGTTACGGTTTATTCGAAATTTGATAATTTGCTGTAGAAAAAAAAAAAAAAAAAAAAAAAACTAAAATCTTTTTTCATTTATTGGAAGAAATAGAAACTTTTTGTTAATAGTTTGCATTCAATTTTTTTCATGCTACACAAAGTTTATAAAATTCTTCATTGTAGAACTATGAATGTAAACGATATTCAATTAAAAAGCATTCACAAATAATACATTTTTCAATTACATGAATATTTTTGTAAACACAGTAATATTTCGAAATATTCATAACAATGATTATAATACGCACACAAAAAAAGGTTATTTATGGATCAAACAATAATACTATAATAATAATACTATAATAGTTACAAATATATACATC
>JAPYZK010001577.1:0-17742 GCA_030522785.1 Platygaster equestris | reverse complement strand
TCAAACTCCCCAACCCTAACCTCAAAATTACAAAACTGTGTATTGCTGCAATGTTTTTGTTTTTGTTTACAAAAGTGTCGAATACAGTCATAATCAATCGAGATGAAAATCAAAGCAACGAAAGGGATAATTAGTTTTTAACTCCCTAAAGTACACAGCGAAGCTTTAAGGGCGATTGATGCGTCAATCAATTAGGTAACCTATTACTTCCCCTCCTCTCAGCAGAGCCATGAAATCACATATTTCTCGCGGTTGTTGAATAAAATATTGTGTGCGACTATTCGCACAATATGCTATATCTTCCTGTTAAAATTCTTCTAGTTTTAACAAAAAAAGGGAGAAGATGTAATGTGACTGTTGATTTTGTTAACCACCTAAGTTTATTTCGCGTTTTAAATCTCGCATTACTTGCACAATAAGCGCTTGCGTGAAGACAATGAGTTTTGTCACGTATTGTTTGATATAAAAGTTCATTGTTTGACTGATAAATGTGTGCATCTTTCCTCGTTTCATATTTTGATCCATTCGTCAGAGCAAAATTTTTCTTTCGAGATGCATAATAAATTTTTTTCGGGCACTGTCCAGTAAGTAATTCAGTCATTTCTCAACCGATTTCGAATTTCTAAACATTTTTGAAAGGGGGAAAAACATAACAAAATATATTTCTTGACTCAGAGCCGCGGTAGCTCGGTGGTCAAGCCATCAAGCTGCCAGTCAGATTTTTTTCTGTAGCTTTTCTGCTCTGAAAAAATTCGTTGATTGCCAAAAGACAATTCGGAGTTGCATCCGAGCTATACCGTCGCTTGGTTTTCTTCCATGGTTTCCCAAGCGAGTCAATGGAGGGTTGCAAAAACTCCATAGTTGACGTAAATACCGGTCAATAGTATGATGATTGAGTCCATGGCAAGGAGTGGGAGTTTGGAAGGAATTGGTGTTGGAAGGGAATTGTGAGGATACCAAAGACCCCCATGGGGTATGGTTAACCACAATTTATTTATTTATATATTTCTTGACTCGTTAGTTAGATGCAAATATTCAGTTTTTGTCAAGCGAACTTGAAATTTAAAAGACACTTGAAACTTCATTGACGTAAAAGACATTGATCTCCACAATGAGAAAAACATAAATTTGGACAATACCGTTTTCACATTGGAATTTTGCACATACTACCGCTCGACTTTATTACTTTCATTATTTCTCTCACGGAGTCGTAAAGCTCTTCTTGAAACTTAGTATGTATGTACGTGCAGTTGATGCAAAAGTGAAAATAGTGCACTCATTTGGACTCATTGCCGCCCGCGAAGTGGCCTCATAAATCCGCGAGTGAAAGTTTGATACAAAACCGCCCTTATCGTTCGGACGAACGCGAAAAGTCTAGGAGCTTGCGTCAGACGTCGCTGACGTTCGCGTCTGAACAAATGGAACAACGAGATAAACGAGCGTCATATTACATATGCGTTGTTTGCGAAAAATTAGGCTCATTTTCATATCATTTTCCGTGATAGGGTCTCCTTTCACTATTATAGAATTCTAATGACTAGTAACTTTCTCGCTATTTAAGATTCAGAGAGTACTACGTATAAAATCCCAAATTTGACAAGCAATAAAACAGGTGTTATTTCATACCGAAATAGTTGATGGCGGTGACGTATTTTTATGGACCATTATATTGAGAGCTGTACGGCCATTCGGGAGGGACGAATTACCTTCCCCGAAAAAGTTACAAAGGGTTCTTATCTCATATGAGTCACTTTATTTATAACGTACGTCCCGTATGCCGTATGACGAAGCTGTTCCTCCGCGTCTACCTTATAAGGAGGCCAATTTTATTCAATGCAGACGATAAATAGAAAGAGCCCTCTTTGGCACCCGTATATATTTTTCCGGGGATATGGTGGTGTCTTATTGATCGTATGGGGAATTAAGAGGATTTAAGTGAAGTTTCAATTCATCCTGATCAGGAGTGACTCCATGAAAAGTATTTGTTTAGATGTTATAAGATGATGAATCCAGTTGTTACGCAATTTCGATTGATGAACACTGAAAAGTCGTTTGGTACAGCCAACCAAACATTTGGTAGATATTTAACCAACCAAACAGTTTGGTAGAGAGAACCAAATTTTATTACCAGCAACCAAAAATGCGTTTCAGCTAAATGAAAATTTGGTACAGCTAGTCAAAGTTTGATACGCACAAATAAAAATTTGGTTGGCTAAATATCTACCAAATGTTTGGTTGGTTGTAGCAAACCAACTTTTCTGTGAATGAGTGTATCTTATTCAGCAAGTGAGTTTTCACTGATTCGTGAGTGAGTCGTATTTTCATATGGATACACTGGCTGAAAATTTGAAATGGAGGACATTTATCGAAATTCGACTGTGTTTGGAGGAATAATAGGGGCAGTTTACTGTATTTGAAGCACACTTATCGAGAGTTGAATGCAGAATTTAAAAAACGTATGTCTACAGTTTACTGTATTTAAAATACCACTGTCTATGATACCTATAGTAGTATTAGCTTTTATTAATTAACGAATAACTTTTATTTTCGAAGGTTCTCAAAAACCTTGTTCCTGAATACGATCGTCATTCATGAAGAAACTGACTTTGAAATTGGTCGATATCAATTCAAAGTCAATTTCTTCACGAATGGCTGTCGTATTTAGACATACAATGCATAACGAGACACTCGATGTATAATGTTGAGGATTTTTATCGAGATAAAACTGCATGAAAGACACATATTCATAAGTGACTCTATTCCAAGGACACTTATCGAGAGTTGACTGTATTTGAAGGACATATTAATTATTTCCTCCACTTTGAGGACATATATGTATCGATACTTCACTGCAGAGGTGGATCTAGGGTTCTATCCGGGGGGGCTTTGGTTTCTCGAGTAAATTAAAAAAAAAAAAAAAGCGAATAACGATTATTCATTAGTATAATATGAGTAAGACTTCATTTACAGATTTAGACTCACTTTACAATTCAGAGTTGAAGAGTTTTTGTTATGTCGAAATTAAAATTTTCGATTTGGCTTCAATTAATTTATTTGATTCAATTTAATACAAGAATGACGAAAATTTTAAATTATAATTCCAAAAAACATGTATTTTTGGCATTTTTGAAGTTTTAGACATTTTCAAAGTTTACATGAAAATTTTGCAGTTTCGAAGTTTAGAAGTCTGAAAATATGAAACAATATTTTTAGATTGTAAAGTTTTATAGAAACGTTTTAAGTTTATGATGAACTGCGGAAATTCTAAAAACAGAATTTCCTAATTTTTGAAGTCTACAATTTTATAGATTGATGTCATTTATGTGTATATTTCCTTATTTTAGTATATATATATGCGTTTATTCATACCCCTGGGGGGTCTTTGAGACTACACATTTATGCATTTTTACATTTTGGCGTAGTTTAATAAATTTGTTAAAGTTGAACGAAATGAAATGAAATGAAATTAGCCTTGAGTTACGTTAAGTTAAATGAGACTATTGCACTGGAACAGGTACTGAGGGTAAGTTAAGTAAAAATGAAGCTATTGTACAATACAATAAGATAAAAGCTTATTTTAGTATTTTAATTGATGGATTACAATTTTGCAATGTATTGACTTATATATTTTTCAATTTTTGTGTATTGTAATCATATTTGTGAAAAGAAGAAGGTTTGAAAAATTACACTTTCGAATTTCAGAATTTGTACCTATAATCCAGAATCTCCGGAATTCCAAGTTTTTGATTTTAGACTATCAATTTCTGAAATTTTAAGATCCAGAGAGTTTAAGTGATTTTGTTCGAAAAATTCAGAAGACGTGAACTTCAAAAAAACTTGCTAAGAAAGAGAAATTTCTCTCCATTTGTAGTTTGAATTTTGGAATGAAGATATATTTAGAATCTCGATGAAAATTCGAACTTGTCAAATTTTCTATAATTCTAGAAGTTTCGTTTATTTCTGAATGTTTAAGTAATTTGAAAAAATTGGAAATTTTGAAGATAACGAAAGTCTCGAAAAATTAGCAAACTTTTGTAATTCCAGAAAACTTGGGAATATGTCAGGAATTGAGAATTCCGACATTCCAACGATTTCAGTGATTTCAAAAATTGTAGTAATTTTAAAATTTCTGAAAATTCCAAAAACTCTCTATTTCTTAAAGAATCTGATAAACCTAAAAAATTAGAGCATTCTGAAAATTTTGTGAATTCGTAAAATTTTGTAAAGTTCAATTATGTCGAAAATTATAAAATTTTTGAAAATTCATAGAATCTATAGAATTTTTATAATTCCAAACATTTCTTATATATTCAAAGGTTTGAGTATTCCAAAAAATCCGGAAATGTACAAAATTTTTGAAGTTCCGAGAATTCGGAAATTTCAAAAATTACTAGAACATTACACATTTCAGAAATTTCGAATATTACGAGAAATTCAGAAATGTTAAAAATCGCAGAAATAACAAAAATTTCAAAAATTCCAGGAATTTCGAAAGTTAATTTCTCACTAAAAAAGAAGAAAATGTGTCTGAATACAGGAAATACTTGTCCTCATTCATGTTTTTGATATTATAGGAAAATTTTTTCAACTTCTTCTTAACATATTCGGCTTTATAACTGATTTTCGAATTTTTTGCAATAAATCATAATTTAAAAAATTTTTCCGATAATTATCGATAACGTTTCGGAATATCGATAATATCGGCGCCGAAAGATTATCGATATTATTGATAATATCGAAATTTTTGTCACCACTAATTTCAATCTCTCAACTTCGGGTAGCTCGTCGGATCTCGCGGTGCTGGACTAGCTTCTGTGTATGTACGCGAACCCCTATGTGACTTGCCGTACGTACGTTCGTTTCGCTGGGTGACTTCTGTCGCCTGAATCCAGCCACCCCTTCCCCTCTTTTCTTAATTTCTCTATCTTCTCTCCCTCTCCCTCTCTCTCTCTCTCTCTCTCTCTCTCGACTGCCCGTACCTTTAATCCGAGCGTGCTTTAACGACCGACAGCGGCGCGTTATTTACGCCCGATAACCTTCCCTGCGCGTGCATCCCCGCGATGGCTTATGTATTCGCATATTTATCGTACGCACCTACACGTGCGGACCACGAATTTTCCTCGCTCATCTCGTGTGCAGGGGAGGTGACGCGTATAGGGCTTTATGAAAATTAATCGGTGAAAATCAATATTTTCGACCGTAGGAAATCGTTGGTTCATGATGGGGAATTTGAATTGAGGACATTTATAGGGATTTTACTGTATTTGGAGGACGTCATGTTTTTATGAATTTGCATGAATTTTGCTGAGTTTGGAAGCATTTCGAAGTTTTGGGAATTTTCGAAGTGTCGAAATTTTGATTTTTTTTTTAATGATTTCATGACTCGAAGTTGTGAAATTTCCAAAATTTTGGGATGTTTATGTTTTGAAAAATCTGTATGAATTCTGAAGTTCTTTAGCATTTCTAAGTTTTAGAGTTATGAATTTCTAACGAATTTGGCATGAATTTTGTGGCTTATAAGCATTTTCAACTTCGGGAGCTAATTAGAAATTTTAAAGAAGTTCGAAGTTTTGAACAATTGTTTTTAATCTCAATTATTGTTCCGTTTTGTGATTTTTAATTAATTTTCAGGAATTTCCACCCTGTAATTGATAAATGATTAATAATAATCGAAAAATTCTCTCTGAAACAAATTTTTTATACTTATTTTTGCTACAAACTTTTTCCGAAAAAAGTCAATCAATATAGTATATCAATTTTTCACGTCGCATTTCCTGATTTCGACTCTCCATCGACCCCCTTCCCCCACATAAAAGAACCGTTTGTTCTGCTCTAATTGCGTAATAAAATCCTAATTTTATTGGAATAGGAGAGAATATTTCGAAATGAGATGTTGTTTTGGTTGCGAGGATATATAAAAACGTACCCAAAGTTTCTCAGGAATCCCAGGAGTGGAAATTAAGAGCCGCACGTGCACGGATATAGCCGCGGGTCATTTTTCGAAAAGCCAGGAACGTGTATTATAGAAATAGTAGTTGGAATAGCTTCGGGCGCAAGTTACCTTTCAGTACCGCGATCGTGGGGATGAAGCTCTGTGAACGCATGACTCATCATCCCGACTCACGAGCGATGGCGCAGCCCCGAAAGCTCTTATCGCTTGGGCGCAATTTTGGACTTCTTCTTCAAGAATTTTTTTTATTGAAAATTCACTTAATTCGTGTGAATTGGACATTTTACGGTTTTGGAATGTCCGAAGTTTTGAAAATAGAAAATGTTTTTTACTAAAGTTCTTAAAAAGTTTGGAGTGTTGAAGCTTAAAAAATTTGAAATTTTCGGAGTTTCGGGATATTGATGTTTTGATGAATTGAAATGAATTATGAAGTTTTTGAATTTCCGGAGCTTTATTAATTTTCGGAGTTGTTGGGTTTTGGAATTTTAAAAGTTTCAAAAATTGAAAACGTTTTCAAGTTTCCGAAAATTTTGGAGTGTTGAAGCTTAGAATATTCGAAATTTTCAGTTTCAGGATATTGATTTTTTGACGAATTGACATGAATTTTGAAGCTACAGAAATTTCTGAATTTGTTGGTTTTTGGAATTTTCGGAATTGTTAAAAATTGAAAACATTCTCAAGTTTTCAAAAATTGACGAGTGTCGAAGCTTGAACAATTTGAAATTTTCGGAGTTTCAAGATATTGAAGTTTTGATGAATGGAAATGAATTATGAAGTTTTTGAATTTCCGGAGCTTCATTAATTTTTGGAATTGTTGGATTTTGGAATTTTAAAGGTTTCTAAAATTGAAAACGTTTTCAAGTTTCCGAAAATTTTTGAGTGTTGAAGCTTACACAAAAAAGTTGATTTGGTACAGCCAAATAAACTTTTGGTAAAAATAGGATGCAAGAAATTTTTCATTTGACGCTACCAAATTTTGGTTAGCTGTACCAAATTTAACTTGAGCTAAAATGATTGTTTGTTTGAGTATATGTACGGAAATAAAAATTCATCTTAGCTCAAGTAAAATTTGGTACAGCTAACCAAAATTTGGTAGCCTCAAATGAAAATTTCTTGTGTCCCATTTCTACCAAACGTTTATTTGGCTGTACCAAATCGACTTTTGCGTGTAAAATATTTGAAATTTTCGTCAGTTTCGGGGTATTGAAGTTTTTATGAATTGAAATGAATTATGAAGTTCTGGAAAATTGAAATTTTGGCATTTTCGGAGTTCCAAAAGTTTTAAATCTTCAGAAATTTTAAGTTGTTGGTTTTTGGAATTTTCGGAGTTTCAAAATTGAAAACGTTTTCAAGTTTCCAAAAATTGACGAGTGTTGAAGCTTAGAAAATTCGAAATTTTCGGAGTTTCGAAGATGTGAAGTCATTGAATGTTTCGAGTGTCAGAAGTTTTGAAACTTCAGAAGTTTTTGAAGTACTGGAATTTTGAAGTTTGAAAGGTTATTAAGTTTAGGACGTTTCGGGAATTCCAAAAGTTTCGGAATTTTGACGTATTCGAAAATTCAGAAGAATTTCGAAGTTTGATAGTTTAGTTCTGGAATCTTTGAATTTCGAACATTTTTAAAGCTTTGAAGTTCAATAAATTATAAGGAAATTAAGTAGTTACTCCATGGATAAGAAATAAGAGCGAATAATATTTTTATCATAGATGATTCAGGTTATTTTATACTGATTTTGCAGTCGAAGTCATTAATTTCGTATTGTACTGACTTCATAGTAATTTTTAATCTTACTGATCCAACGATTGAAACTTCCACTGATTTTGATTGGTACGCACAAAAGTCGATTTGGTACAGCCAAATAAACGTTTGGTAAAAATAGGACACACAAATTTTTTTATTCGACTGTACCAAATTTTAGAACCAAACAGATAGATTTAACTCTTCTGCTAATTAAATTTTACTCTATGCCAACGAGTCGACTTCACTGTTACAATAAGTGATTTTCTCTGTTTTATTAATTATATATACATTAAATTTTCACGCTGTAAAGATTCAAAGTTTCATTAGAAAAATTTCGGCAGAAGTAGGGAAACATTGATTTCTCGCGTAATTTATGATAATACAACAGACCTAATTTTTCTAATCAAGATTTATTGAGGAGTAGAAATTGAGTGTTTTGGCTTGATCGATTTGATCTTGCTGCGACCTTTCATTATTCTTATCGTACCTCGCCCCAAAAACGTAGGGCAATTAATGAAGGAAAAGTTTCCTTTCGATGAAAATCTCACGTACATACAAAGTTTCCTCCGTTTGTTGACTTTAGGGTGAAGTTAGGAATCATTGAAGAGCTACGGAAATATTTTTGTTCTTCTCGTGATGAGAATAAAAATTTAACTGTTTAATTCTACAAAAATAAACATTATTTATTATTGGAGATGCATACTTATTTATATCGTTGAAGAATCAGGCTTATACTTAATTTTTGACAATGTATAAAATCTGAATATTTTTTACATGAAGAGTTAATCAAGCAATCATTTCATCAAAATCGACAATTGCCAGCGTGCGCAACACATTACTTTTTTTCACGCTAGCCAAAAAATACATTTGAAGTACCAATTTTGAGGTTAGAGTGAAGAGTGGTTAGTTTAATTCCGCGATAGTTGGAAGTATATGAAGCAATACAATGAAGCACGTATTGGATAAATTTTTCCAATTAAATTAAAAAATAAATAAATACCGCGAAAGACTTATCCGCAAATGAAAACAGTTTCTGGATCTTGAATCTAAATGACTCGAGTAGAGTATCGTGTGAAACCACAACCCGCATGTGCTAACAACCTTTACGACGTTTCGATCCAATTGCACGAGCTTATGAAATGCCGAGCGCTCATACACACTGGTTTTGAGTGGATGGAACTGGCTCGTCCATTGAATCGCGTTGTAAATGTTTCACTTTGTTTTTTCCACGTCATTTCTATAATCAAAATTATGAGACTTTTTACGATTTGGACACTAAAATTCGATGAGAATAAAAATAATACGTCAGTTAGGAAAATAATGAACTTTTTGAAACATTTTTATTTGGTCAGTTTTCATACAATAAACTTTTAATTTAGCCACGTTTTCTTTTGATTCTGATTGTGAAGGAAACTCTATAGAAACATCAAACATTTTATAGAATCGATTTCGATTTTTTTTTATTTTCGAAAAAAAAATTACTCTGCTCTAATGAAATTCGAATCCAACATTGAATTTGATTCTGATATTATTTTTTTATACAATATTATAATTATTTAATCACAATTTTATGATTAAATTATTATCGCAATAATTTTTTTATCCTTGGAATATTTTTATTTCTTATATTTTTCATTTAAAATGATATTTATTTTCTAATATTTAACGATAAATAACTAGATAATTGAAAGAAAACGGAGTTGACGATTGTATTTTTTCGAATATCTTTTTTCATATCGGCGCTATTGCAAAATTGTCAAAACAAAAGTTGTACATCACAAATTTATCTACAATTTTCATTTCAAGCACTTTTTCGTGCGAGCAATTGTTAATTTGCAGTAGCGCCTGAAAGTTCCGTGACTCGGCAGCTCGAGTGCACTGAGAAAAAATTCTAGTATATAGTAATCGGGAATAAGTCTGGTATATTTTAGTTTTTACTATACACTATATCACTTGCAATAGAATGATTGAAAAATTTAACATTCGTGAAGAAAATTTAGGAAATATACTTATTGTTTTTTTCCTGGCCCTGAGTAAATTCGAGACCATTAATCACCCACGTCAAACACAAATCCCGGAAAAGCCGCCGTCAATATGTATAATACGTCTGATATATTTGACAGCCAGTGATATTAATGTTTCCAAATGAATCGGGAAAATCTGCGTTTAATATAGACGTATATATAGGTGTGTAGGTGTAGGTGTGTGCCGGCGCACGTTCGGACGTGGGTATTTAAACAAGGGAGAGAGTGCAGGAGCTGCGGAGGGTGAAATCTGGTCCCCATTGTACTCAGGTGTGAGGCGTGCGCTGGGGTGCAAGCTCGGGGGGGTAGGTGGAATGGGGGCCCGATTTGCACACGCGGCACGAGCCGACTCGACAAAGGGATGCATTGAACCAGTGGCGTGGGGCTGGCCAGATATTACCAGTTTTGAAATTTTTGGAGTTTTAAGATTTTGGAGTTTGGATGATTTTGCGCGAACTGTTGAAGTTCGGAAAAATTTTGAAGTTGTGGAAATTGTGAAGAATTGTGAAGTTATGAAGTTTTGGATGTTTCGGAAACTTTGAAGGTTTTGCCAGATCGGGAATTTCGGGGTGTTTTAAAACCCTAATGATTCTAGTTTTTATAAAAACCAGTGTCGTTCGAATGGTATACCATTCGATGTCTCTCTCGCGCTTAGATGAAGTTCTATGAAACAGCGCCTCTATCGGAGATTCGGGTACTAACCGTCTATGGGGCGAAAAGAGCGAGGTCGGACGACAATGATAAAAACCTTATAAAAATTTTTATAAGGTCGGTTTTATGAAAGTTTTATGAAAATTGCATTTGTTATAGAGTGGTTTAAGAAAAGTTTTATAAAAAATGTTTTCAAAAAAAATGTTTTTTCAACATTTTTAAAAATATTCAAAAATTTTTCTCACCTTTTTTTGGATCATTTTGCTAATGTGTATACACCATTTTTCATTAATTTACGAGGTTCTAGTTCAAATTTCGTTTTGAAAAAAATTTATGCATTTTTTGGAGATAGCGGGATTTGAACTTGCGACCTTTGCATCAGAAATCCGATATTCAACTTTCTTGTCCATTAAATCTCCTTCAATTTGGATGCTTATTTTTAATTAGAGTTGAAGAATTTTCGAATCCTATAAAATCATATGTTTTTACGTTTTATAATTGCTAAAAAACGTTACGAACATGATTTTCTATTCCCTTGTGTAATAGAAACATATCAAATATTACTATAAGAGAAATTCCGTCTATGAGAAAAGTTTTCTTTATAAAAATATGAAGCATTTTATAGAAATCGCCAAGTTTTTATAAATATAAACGTTTTATAAGAAAATTTGGAGACTTTCAATTGTTTTTACAAAAAACAGATGAATTGTATAAAAATTTTGACAGATTTTAGAAGAAAACATTTTTTTCAATTTTTTTATAAAGTTTTTATAAAACCACTTTATAAAAATCGAAAATTTTATAAAACTTCAATATAATCGACCTTATAAAAAAAAAACGAATTTTTATAAATAATTCACTGATTTTATAAAAATTTTTCTTGTTTTTATAAAAACTACAAACACTAGGAACTTTGGAAGAATTTTGGAGTTTGAAGGTGTTGAGTTTTGGAATTTGAAAATTGGAAAATTAGAGAACGTTTTTAAATTGAAAATTTTTGGAGTGTTGGAGCTTAGTTGTCAAGTTTGGGAATTTTAGAAGTTGATTATGTTTAGAAATTTTGAAAACACTGGAATTTTGGAGTTTTGAACATTTATGAAGTTTTGTTTCGGAAATTTCGCGACTTTTATAATTTCAATGTTTTTGAGATTTAAAAGGAATTTCAGGAATTTTAAAGTTTTTAAGTATTTTGAAGTTGTGAAATTTGAAATTTTTCAAATGTTGAAGCTTCGAAAAATTCGAAGTTTTGGAAATTTTTTGTTTTGAATAATAATGGAGTTCTGGAATTTTGAAGTTTTTGATGTTTCGAAAGTTTAGGAATTTCAAACGTTTTGAGAATTGCGAAAAATTTTGGAGTTTCAAAAAATTTTGTCGTTGCAGAGTTAATGAAATTTGTAAAATTTCAAGTTCAGAATTGCTCCGAGTTTTTATTTTGTTTTAGTTTTAAAGAATTACGAAGTTTTGAAAATTTTGGGAAATTGAGAACTCTAAAGTTTTTCCGGATTTCAAAAATTTTTGAATTTCAAAAGTTGTAAAATTTGTTGGAATTTCTTTCAATCGAAACCATCTATTAAATTATATGTATTTCTAAAAACTTCTACAGTAAACCATAATGTTCAAAAATTCAAATATCGAAAAATCAGGTAATTCTTCAAAACTGAAAAAATTGAATTCTTCAACATGTACAAAATTCGAAAGTATCAACAACAATTTCCGTAAATGTTATAATATAAACAAATATAATATAAATAAATATACATACCCTATATTCATTTTATCTTTAAATTCCCCAAATTTTTAAAATCAAAAAATGTACAAAGTTGCGAAACTTCAGAACGTCATAATTCTCAAAAATGTCAAAATCATCGAACTACAAAAATTCCAAAACCTCCAAAACCCCAAAAATTTAAAAACTTCACAATTCAAAAAATTCCAAAACCTCACAACCTCAAAGTTCATTCAAATTCGTCTAAACTCCGAAATTTTTGAAACCTAGCTTCAAAATTTTGACACATCATATAGTTTTTTTCTATTTGATATACATTCATATTTTCAACTACAATAACTTTAAAGCTTCCCGAAAACAGTTCACTCGTGTTACGCCACTGCGTGAAACAGATTGGAAGTTCTCTCTTTCCATATCTTCCCCGTGTTTGACCAGGAACCCCAACTGTCCCCGTCCACCCCCGATTTTTCCACGGTGACACGCGCACATGCACGCTCTCTTATATTATGACTTTTTCTGCTTCGCCAGGGAAAAAAAGGTGCGCTCGTCATCCGCTATTATTGCACCGTTAGAACAATTTGTCACTTGGGCTTTTTTTTCTCCGGCAGATGCGATCGGGAAAGTGAGAAAAGTTACGTTACGTGCGCGTTTTTGACGAACACGGATATATTATCGATACATACAATTTTTGAATTAAAAGTTTGAGGTCACGTACTCATAGAATAATAGGGTTAATAATTAAAATTATTTTCGCATTACTCCTGACATTATTACCCCTAATTACAAAAATGTGGAAGTGAAAATTTTTAAATTATAATTTTGAGCATATTTTGGATGGACTCAGAATTTTCCAAAATTTCCTAACTCGTGATATAAGTAATTTATGTTTTTATAAGTTTGTTAATTTTTCCGAAAACATTTTTTCGGAACGTTGAAAAATGACGAGAAAAATCGTAAAATACTAACAAACCCCCAAATGTTTTCCAAAAAATATTCCATCCCTTCTGAAAGATACGAAGCGTCGTAAATACGAAATCGTAATTGCGCTTAGCATCCATTCGTTACTTACGGACGAACGCTTGCCAAGCGTATAAGAAACGCACGTACGTGCAGTACGTACGTACGCATGAGGGTGCCGATGATTCGGGGGTGCGATGCGACGGGCTAAGCCAGTCCAAGCAGGCGCTAGAGGAGCGATAATATAATACAATGTACAACGGTGACGGCCGAAAAGAGAGAGCGCGGGAATTATGCGTGAAGGAGCCCACGGAAAGCACTCAAGGGTGCAGCCCGTGCTGCCCCAGCTTCCCGAGCTTCCCACGCACCAGGCGATATTCGCGAATCATTATTTCTCGATTGCTGTAAGGATTACAATCGGATCCAAATGATATTTCACTTTGAATTATGTTCATAGGATATTGTGCGACTAGTGGGAAAAAGAGGAGATCCCACTCGCGTGCTGCCACGCTCGCTACGCTCGTGAGGCAATCTCCACGCTTGAGGAATCTCCTCTTTCTCCCACTAGTCGCACACAACATTTTATTCAACAACCGCGAGAAATATATGATTTCATGGCCTTGCTGAGAGGGGGGGAAATAATGGGTTGAACAATCGCCCTTAGAGCTTTGTTACGTACTTTAGGGAGTTAAAAACTAATTACCCCTTTCGTTGCAATGATTTTCATCGGGATTGATTATGACTATTCGACACTCTTGTGAACAACAACATTGCAGCAATACACAGTTTTGTAATTTTGAGGTTAGGATTGGGGAGATTGACGTTTCGATGTATGTCGAGTCGCTCGTCCGCCATCTTGTTTCCATTATCCGTGCGTGAACGGTTGCTAAACTGAGCGTGAGTGAGTAAGTAGCTATAGGTCCTTAAGATGAGCGTGAGCGAAGAGCTCATTCGCCCACTAGAGGGGGAACGAGTTCATCACTCGCATGCCATAAGTCAACAATCAGGTAATCCATTATTTCGTCCACTTTCAGCAGGGCCACGAAATTACATATTTCTCGCGGGCGTTAAATAAAATTAATTTTCTTGGCATCTACTGTACTATTGCTTATTCAAATTCACTTATAGAGAACTTGAGGTCACTTGACGATGGTTCACATCGACTGTAGACTACTCTTGATCCCTTTGGGAAGGTTCAGATCCAATTACGAAATCCGGAAGGATTTCGTCCGTCGCTTAAAAAAAATATATGAATGAAAAATATAAGAGCGCGATTATCTCAAATTCAACGTTTCATGTATTTCGGGCAAATTTATATTCATTTCGCCATAAGCAAATATACGTATATTAACAATAAATATATCTTCTCTCAGTGTAGAACCTACATTCATAAAACTTCCTCCGTGAACGTATAATGCTCATGTCCACGAAATTGCATGATCCCAAGTGCAATTAGCCTCAGGGAAAAAGGTGGGCAAGCAATTTCTCATTGTTGTTTCAAGTTGCGGGCCACAATTGGCTTGGTCCGGGAGATTTCGATCGGCGTTCTCATGGGGGCAGACGCTTGTTTCGGAAATCTCGCTCCGCGGACAATATTCGCAACGAGCGGCTCACCTATTCAGATTGTGTACACGGGGACGAACTGTTTCATAAAGCGAGCGTGTGCGCACTGTGAAATCCGGCCCGCATGTTGTACGCGCGGGGTCAAAAACGAAGGTGAAACGCGCAACCCTTGGCCGTCCATATGGCGAACAAGCCCCGAGTCCGTACTCCATAGGTAGGAAAGCAAACCTTGCCCCGCAGATTCCTTTCCTGGAGGCTTTTAATGAACGCGCAGTATGCCTGATATTTTTCCCCCGTGTGCCACGGCCAATTTTGCATGCATCCGAACATGAGAACATGAGTTTAGAAAATGGATTGTGAATTTTTAGCTCACGAATTTCAGTTCGAGACTGGAGTTTTTTAATTGCATTGTGAAATTGGAGTTTCGGAATTTGAGTTTGAGCTCGGAGTTTTGGAACTGGATTTTGAACTTGAAGTTTAGAAAATAAATTGTAAATTGGGTGTTTTCGAATTGAACTTGAAATTTGAAGTTCGATCGAAAATTTTGAGTGAACCCTAGTGATTCTAGTTTTTATAAAAACCTTGTACAACATTTTTATAAAAATTTGTATAAGGTCGGTGTTATTGAAGTTTTATGAAATTTGCATTTTTTAAAGAGTGGTTTTATAAAAGTTTTATAATAAGAATTCTTTTATATAAATTTTTTTTTTCAACATTTTTAAAAATATGCAAAAATTTTTATAACCTTTTTTGGGTCATTTTGCTGATGTGCATACACCATTTTTCATTGGTTTATGAGGCTCTAGCTCGAATTTCGTTTCCGAAGAAATTTAAAAATTTTTTGGAGACAGCGGAATTTGGACTTGCGACCTTTGCATCAGAAATCCGATAGTCAACTTTCTCGTCCATCAAATCTATGTCGATTTGGATGCTTATTTTCAATTTGAGTTGAAGAATTCTTAAATCCTATAGAATCATATGTTTTTACGTTTCATAATTGATAAAAAACGTTACGAACATGATTTTCTATTCCCTTGTGTAATAAAAACGTATCAAATATTACTATAAGTGAATTTCTTATAACAGGAAAGTTTTTCTTATAAAAATATGCAACTTTTTATAAAAATCGCAAAATTTTTATAAAAATGAAGGTTTTATAAGAAAATTTGGAGGCTTTTAATTGCTTTTATCAAAAAGCAGATTAATTATATGAAAATTTTGACAGATTTTATAAAAGCACTCTATCAAAATCGAAAATTTTGTATAAGTTTTATAAAATCGACGTTTTGGAAAAAAAGGAGTTCTCATGAATAATTCACTGATTTTATAAAAATTTTGCCTGTTTTTAGAAAAACTACAATCACTAGAGAATGAACTTATTAAAATCATATTAGTATCTAGCGAGAGAAGTGGGCGATTCAAATCGAGCATTTTTCGGTCGAAAAATAGTCGATTTAAATCTTGTTGATACGAAAATGACTGACGAAATTATCTATCATCGATTAATAAGTCCCGAGTTCATAGGTATATAATACGACAGAATATTGCCTCGCAGACTGCTAATGAACGCGCAGTATGCCCGCTATTTTTCCCCCGTACGCGGCCAATTTCGCATGCATCCGAATATTTTTCCCCTTCTTTCTTTTTTGTGACCCCGCGATCGCTGCAGCTCTCCAACAGGAGCTTCTCGTATACATTAAATTTTCATCTCGTGACTGCGGGGAGTGAACTGTATACGAGATTTAGTAATTCTCTGAATAATAATATTAAATGACTGGTGGTTGACCAGTCTCGATTAAAAAATATAAGGTGCTCAATGTAACTAGTGCCAAAAAGTTTTTTTACCACATGTGTATGTTTTTCGCGTCTTTTAATACTTGCGGAGCGGTCCTAAAGTTCCGTTTTTCGAGCGATGCTTGCGCAGCGGGACAAAAAACCTACTTTCTAGGGCAAAAAAGTATGGTTTTTTGCCCGCTACGGATTGAAAGTAGGTTTTTCCTCCCTCGTCGTAAACATCGCTCGAAAAACGGAACTTTAGGACCGCTCCTCCAGGTATTAAAATAAAACTCAAAACAAACACTTGTGGTAAAAAATATTTTTCGTACCAAGGAGCAGAAGTTGGACTTTCACTCGATCGATGTATTGTATGTATCGATCGATATCGAGACTTCGCCTCGATCTGAGAAATCACCCTTCGAAAAAAGGTTTTTAGTCAGTTACGAGACTTCTGATGGCTCATAATGTTCCTTTCCCATAACTTTTTGAGTTCGAGATCTAAAATCAATTTTCATTCATCGACTCCCGAGCGAAAATTTGTCTACCGTATCATCTCGTAACCTGGACAAAAACCTGACCTCTTGAACAACTGTGCGCCATGTGTGCGCCACTCTGCCTATTGCCCCCACGGCACTCACTCTGTTGCGCTCTTTTTCTCTCCCGATATCTTTTCCATCGTCTTTATTTCGCGTCTTTCTATCGTCCTTCGGACCGCTTTGTTTATTTTTAATGAAAAACGTAGGGACTGCTTGCTCCCTCGCCAACGTGTGCAAGGTATACCTATAATAGTATATTATGTTCCAAAGGACAAAAAGTTTTTTTGGACGAATGCGAGCTTATATTCCGAGGCGAAGCCGAGGAATGTAATCGTATGAGTCTGAAACAACTTTTTGCCCTTTGGAACATACGATACTTTATATACCGAAGGCCATAAAAAGGTTTTTCGGGCCCGAGCAGGCCAATAAAGGACCGTTTATTGCACTGAGGTGTATAAATGTATGAATAGAGTTTCGAAGTTTCGAAAAATTTTTGAATAAGCTTAGAAGCCCAGAAGTTTCGAAATCTACGAATTTTGGGATTCGAAAAAATTCTCCCTAGTGATTGTAGTTTTTATGAAAACAGGCAAAATTTTTATAAAATCAGTGAATTATTCATAAAAATTCGTTTTTTTATAATGACAATTTTATAAAAGTTATGGGAAACTTTCGATTTTTATATAGTGGTTTTATAAAAACTATGAACAAAAATTTTTTCTGTTAAAAAGTAAATTGTGGTTAACCATACCCCATGGGGGTCTTTGGTATCCTCACAATTCCCTTCCTCTTCCTCCCAACACACCAATTCCTTCCAAACCTT
>JAPYZK010001576.1:0-24094 GCA_030522785.1 Platygaster equestris | reverse complement strand
AAACATTTGAACATAACCTTACTTTGTGCGGAAACTTTTTTCATTACGTTTTAATAAAATGACTATTTTTATATCGTAAAATCGCAAACGGTAAGTCTAACAAACAATTTAAGTGACTTATATTACCTCTTTTCAACGTTCTACGCTTCTGTTCGCCGAAATTGTGCACACTTGTCACCAGACACTTATTTATTTACAAACAATTATATTGTTTAAAAATCCGTCTTCCGCCAACGGATTCGTGTTCTCCCCAAAAAAAGGCATATTTAAGAAGAAAAAAAAATTTTTATGTCATTTTTCGGAAAAGTGCCTATTCTAGACATTTACCATTATTTTTTCTTGACTTGCATATTTCGCAATGTTTCATTACAGCAGTCGAATAACATGTAAGGAGGGATTAAAAATGAGCGTCTGGTCATGCTTCTTGTTGTTTTTGGCTGTTTGCGTGACAGCAAGTAACGGAAAAGAAATAACAGCCAATGTTTTTGAGGAGGTGAAAAATGTGCTGCCAGCTGCTTTTGGGGATTTCAACTCGGATGCTCTCATCGACATGTTTGCCCTCACGAGTGATCACAGAACCCTTAAGATTCTCCTAGCAGCCGATGAACCTCCCTTGTTCCGCACAAGTCGGTTGACTTGCACATTTGATGGCATTATCAGCAATGTTGTGCCTGGAGATTTTGACGGGGACGCGCTAATGGACGTGATGGTCACTACACTCGTTCACGACTCCATATACAAAGTTCACATTTTGTGGGGTCAACTTGAAAGTTTGGACTGCGATTCGAATCTTACGTTTATCACAAGAGGCCAACCACTGGCAATAGGTGAATTCAACAACCCTGGCAGCATAAAAAATGATGATGATTACAAATAACAATAATTATTCAATATTAATTATTGAAAATTATTATGATTTTTGCTATGTTATTTTACTCCATCACAAAAATGGGATAAGTCACATTTCTGGAATAACTGAAGAATAAATCTCTTTTCAGACTACAATCAAGACATGATCATCGACTTATTTGGCGAAGATGAAAAGGGACAAAGAACATTCTGGATTTTTAACTCAAATCGCACACAGCCGGAAATTGCCCACATGCAGAAACCCGACGCACTTGGCGAGTTATTCCCCATAACAATCCCCCACTCTAATGCCTTCATAAACTTATGGCTCAAGAAAAATTTTATACCAGACCTCGTCGTATCCACCAAATATTACTACGAGGTTTGGATGGGAACCCACGCTCACTTTGAATTCTACAAAAAAATAGAGAAGCCAAGCCAAGTCAAGGAATTCGGGCAGTTCCTGTTCCTGGACGTGCAGCTGGCTTGCCAGTTGGACCTGGTGCTACCCGTGTGTTTCACAGCAGAATGCGACAACGCCACCATCGCAGTGTACTCGAAAGATGCCTGGCATTATCTCGAGCTGCGGAGCAGCACCAACGTGAAATTCAGTTTTCCCGATAATAAAATTGTTACAGACTACAACACGAAAACGCTTCGAGGCGGGGATTTCAACCTGGACGGTTACCCGGATTTGCTGGCGACGCTGGTGGTCGGGGGCCAAATGAAGTCCGTGCTTCTAGAGAACGTCGAGTGCACCAGCAATTGCAACGGCTTCAGCCGCACTTTTGAAATAAAATGGGACGCCCTCAGTCCCTTCAACAATGGGAGCATCATGGCGGCGTTCTACGATTTCAACCAGAACGGGATTTTGGACGTCATTTTGACAATGAAAAATGCCGGTGACGGTACCCGCGTCGCCGCGCTGCAGAATACCATGGACTACGACGCAAATTTCGTCAAGGTCATGGTGATAACGGGACTGTCAAATCTCAAGTATCCTATAGCGGCGGGCAGCATAGGGGAGAAGAAGGGGACTTACGGTACCAATTTGCCGGGGCCTTCCATATCGTACAAGACTACTACTCAAGATGGAATGGCTAGATGCGGAGTCGCTGCTCAGCTGCCGCAAAGTGCACATCATGTTCTTGCTCTGCCTTTCACAACTTTCGGTTTGGGTCGAACACCCAATTTTATTGATTCTCTTTTCATCAGGGTTAGTCTTGCGAGTTTTGCTTTCTCTTTTTCTACAGTCATCGAATATCTTGATGTAGTAATGATTTATTTGGAAAAATGTGATTTAGAAAATTAGATATTGTAATAGGGTGATTAAAATTGTGATATCGTAATAATATGATTAAAATTATGTAATTTTTTTTATAGGTGGGAGCTCATGACCGTGAATATCCGCAAATAATTCCGAACTCGCAACTGGTGATAATTCCGAACCCTATAAATGACGCTTCTGGGTGGAAGGCACAACTCTTCATGACTCCCAGCGACTTGATATTGCAAAGCGCGATCGCACTAGCAGGAATTTGTGTCTTGATCATGCTGATTATTCTTGGCTTGTACTGGAAAGAACGACGCGAAGATAAGATTGAGAGACTACAAGAGGCCCACAGGTTCCATTTCGACGCCATGTAGAGAATACTATGAGATTTTTTTTTTGAACATTCGCCTTATAATTTTTCCATTTTTTTCTTGAGTTTTCGATTCTACTTTTTTAACAGAACAAAATACATGTGATCATTCTAATTTATAATTTTGTGGATTCACATGTCTGCATTCAAGTTTTCATTCCTAAGTACATAATTTTGAAATACCTTGTCAGTATGTCTGGATATTCAGGATGTCTTCTTTTTATTCATAAAAACCGGGAAAATAATACAAGATGCATTTTTTTACGCATCATTATTAAACGCAATGTCAAACATTCTATTTAGTGTGAAAAGGTAACATTAAAAACCAAAATTTAGAAAAACTCAACATTCATCAATTTTTGGCCACGTTTATTCAAATTTTTATCATCTTTCAGTCAAAAATGTTGGGAAAACTTGGATACATTTTCGAAACTTGCTATGCATATTTTTTTAGTTTCTGATCAAATCGTTTGAGTTTGAGGGAATTTAAAACCATCGACATTTTTAACCAGTGAAAAAACCCCAGTGATTCAGTTTTTTGTGTTTTATAACTAAGAATTGTTAAATTATGTAGTTATTTTATGGTGATTCCTCACATTTTGTTTCGTTGACATTTTGGTGAAAAATTTTCTTTCTCTTTCAAGTTTGGCAATGAAAAATAAAATTCCAATTCAAAAAAGTGCAGTTTCTGAAAACTTGAAAATGTTTTCAAGCTCTCTAGAATTATTACGAGGTTTCGAAAAACAACTCACCAAAGACTGGAAATGTACGGTTTTGTTCAAAATTGGAAGGCTTTTCATTCTATTCGCTTGACATCCCGTCTGTAATTAAGCAAATTGAAAATTGTGTATACAATCAGTCTGAATTTTAATTTGTGCAAAAAAAATGTTAATTATAAAACTTCCGGAGTTATTAAACATGTTGGTATCAAGCTTCGAATCGTTAAAAGAAAAAGAAGTCTGGTTTTATTGAAATGACAAATTTAGTATAGTGAACGATTTTCGATTCTAAGAGAAAACGTACGAATGTAAAAGAATGCATGCAGCGAGTTACTTTCAACTGTAGTCCTTAGAATTTTTTTATAAGAGCCGATGGTTTGTTTGCTGAGTGTGGAATAAGGTAGTTGAGTGATGAAAATTCTTACTACTGGCATCGATCATTTTTAATGGCTGGATTGAGATCATAAAAGTAAGGGTGCGACATGGCTTCATCCGCTGATAGCCTGAGCGCTGGATTACAAACCAACAGTCTCTGTAAATAAACCAAATAGCTTTAAGATGTATGTACATATGTTTGTCTATTTATGCGTTGTGTATTTGGGTAGTGTTGAGAATAAACGAGATTTCTATGAAATAAATATTGGTGTTTTGTGAAATGAGAAATGCATACTTGGAGTAAATCTTTTCCTTTGGATGCAAGTTTTGGAGTGACTTGAGCCAAGCCTTGACTAGGGTGATACTGCGGGAATGGTTTGTAATCAGGTAGAGTCGTTAGGTCGGGCCACGTTTCTTCCGTGGGTGTACCCAACATTTTGAAGATCCTCTTCAATTGGTCGTCTACGTCCGAGCCCGGAAAAAGGGGTCGACCAGCGTTCGCTAGTTCTGCACATTTAACGACAAATTTAATATCGATTGCATTCGACTGAATTTGACTTGTGCGTTTTTTAAATACGAAGTTATGTAATACAAATTAATAAAATGAAATATAATAAAATAAAAATTGATAAATTAATAAAATTCGCAAATTTTCAAATTCTGAAACGTTAACAAAATACTCAAAACTGCTAAAATGATCGAAAATGCTTAAATTTTAGAAATATTTGAATTTACGAAATTTTAGAATTTTGACGTATTCACAATGTTTTGGGATGATCAAAATTCTATAATTTTTTTAAACTGTCGAAATTTTAATTCGACATAATTTTAAAATTTGTAAAATTTTCGAGAGTACAAATTATCGACACATGGGATTTTACAAAAATTTCAACATTTTAAAAATTTCAAAATTCTCATAATTTCATGCTTTTTTGATCATCTTAATAATCTTCGAATTTTTAAAATTTTCGTGTCGTCAATTGGCTCGAATTTTTGGAAATTTTCAATAATTGTTAATAATCTTAATGAAAAAAATTAATTTTAATAATAAATTTGATATTAAATTTAAATAATATTTAATAATATGTAATTTGATATATTTAATTTAATAATATAATAATCATTAATAATAATGTCTAATTTAATAATATTTTATACTACATTTTAATAATAAAATTAATACATTTTATAAAATAAATTTCAATAATCTTAATAATCTTCGAATTTTTGTAATTTTCGTGTCATCAATTGGCTCGAATTTTTGGAAATTTTAAAGTTTTCCGGAATTTTCAGAATTTTCAAGTTCCTCGAAATATTTGGAATTCTCAAAATTTACGAAACTTAAAAAATTAGCATTTCCGTAATTTTCGGAATTCCCGAAATGTTTAAAATTCTCAAAAATGTTTCAATCTTTAATGTTGGATTTTAAAATTGCCAATGTTGTGTATTTTGGAGTTTTTTACTTTGAATCACTGCAAAAATTAAAAAAAAAAAGTTCGACGTGAAGAATCAAAGCAATGCTGTACCAGCAAATATGCAGCCAGCGCTCCACATGTCAATGGAAGTGGTGTAAAGTTTTGCACCAAAGAGGACGTCTGGGGGACGGTACCACAAAGTCACTACTTCGGCGGAATAACATTTCACAGGAATTCCGAATGCCCTAGCAAGACCAAAGTCAGCCAATTTCAGCTCACCATTCTACAAAATACACTCGATGTTATTCCCTAAACTCGTGAAATCGCATCAATTCTTGTTTATATTTCTATACTTGAAATCGAGAACAAATTTATTCTCGATTTGTTACAATGTTATTAAACACAAATATTTCAAATTCTTTCAATTCTTCTGATACTTCGTGACTACAGAAGTATTGCAAAATTTTGTGAAGAATAATAAAATCACTGTATAAATTTAAAAAATCTTGAAAATCAAGAATTCATCATTACCTTGTTGATCAATAAATTTTGTGGCTTGAGATCTCTGTGCAAAACATTTTTGCTGTGACAAAATGCCAGTCCTCGCAATAACTGATACCTAATGAGACAATAATAATTTGATTAATCATATACAGCAATCCAGGGCACACACAGGGGGGAAAGGGGTTGAAACACCCCCTGAAATTTGAAAATAAAAAAATCATTTCATTTTTGTAACAGATTCGTAAAAATTTGTATCAGGAAAAATTCGAAAATGTGCACCCAGAAATCAGAAGGACGAATATTCTTAACGTTGAAAAAATTTGAGTGACTCAATTTCAATTTTGAAAATGAAGAATTTTAAATTTGGAAACTGAAGAACAAATTAGAGGGAACTTTCAGTTATCTAGATTTAAAAAAAGGAAATTTTGAATACAATGTTAATCAAGTAAAAATTACCATTAATAAAATCAATAAAAGTGTACATAAATAAATTAAAAGTTGCAGTAGGATTGTGCTTACAAAAATGATTTGACAATGTCCAAGTCAATTTCCCCATTGAGACTATCAAAATACTTTTTCAGATCTTGATCGCAGTGCTCGAAAACCAACGTCAGCTGTTTGTCGCTGTGCAGGACATCATAAAGTCTCACTATATTCTTGTGTTTGAGCTCTTTCAGGAGGCAAATTTCCCTCAGTGCTGAAGAAGGAACACCCTGTGTATCAATCTCGCAATTAGCATTCGCATCAACAATCAAATTGCGTTGAATACAGTGCACGCTTACATCAACTCTCAACTTCTGTGATAAAGAGGACTTTTTAAACTCGTAAATAAATATATTGATAACTCTCACGACATTATTATTATTTCCAGTAATAATCGATTTAATTAAATAATTATCATAATCTATTGATAAATGCATGATGACCATGAGTACTTACTTCATCGTCTTCGTCTAAGCGAACTCGTTTCAAAGCAACTATTTCATGGGTTTCGCGATTTTTGGCCTTGAAAACAGTGCCGTAAGTACCTGCAATTTTTCGATTGTTGTCAAACAAACTTTGGGTTTGTGTGCATGTTTGATTACGAAACAATCAAATATTTCAATAAAAACCGCACTTTCTGCCTACCTTCTCCTATTTTTTCAAGTTTCTCATACTTTTGCATATTTTTCACTTGTCAGATTTTGAGAAAAATAACAATTACCAGGGCAATGTTGACAATTCACGAAATAAACAAAGCAGCGGCAACCATTTTGGAATTTTTGGAAACACGGCGGCGCTTGCGTGGAACATACGTTGATTGTTTTAATCACTGACCTACGACGCTCGGTTTTTCCGTATCGTATCCCATATCTCGTCTTCGTCAAAACACAAAATTTATCATTGTTTTTGTGTATCATTCTGTAATGAATTTTATTCAACGTGCGTACGTTTTTCACTCTTATCATTTTTCGAACGTGCACTTTTTTCACATTAAATACCCATATCGATAAAAATAATATAAATACCTTGCTGAGACGCGAGCAATATGATATAAGATTGCATATTATTGCCTAAGATTGAAATTTCGAATTTTTTGAAAATTTTCGAAATTTCTGCAAATTTTCAAAATTTTTGCGAATTCCCGAAATTTTTGGGAATTTTTAGAACTCGAAATTTTTAAAATTGTGGAAAATTGTTGAAGTTTTTGAAAATTTTTAAAAATTCTCAAATTTTTGTGAATTGTTGAAATTTTCCGAATTTTGTTGGATTTTTGAAAATTTTCGAAATTTTTTGGAATTTTCGAAATTCTCCGAAATTTTCAATGTTGCTGAAAATTGTTGAAGTTTTTGTAAATTATTTAATTTTTGGAAATAGGTAGAATTTTTTTCAATTTGGTGAAATTTTCCAGTCTTGAAAATAATTAAAATTTCTTCAAATTTCCCTTATTTTCAAATTTCGAATTTCCAAAATTTCGAAGAATTATCAAAATTTTCAAAATTGTTTAAGTCTTGAAAATTTTTGTGAATTCTGTAATTTTTGTAAATTGTTGAAATTCTCTAAATTTTGTTGGATTTTTGAAAATATTCGAAATTTTTTGGAATTTCCGAAATTCTCCAAAATTTCCGATATTGTTGAAAATCTTAAAAGTTTTTGGAAATTATGTAATTTTTGGAAATTGGTAGAATTTCTTCCAATTTCGTAAAATTTTAGAAAATTTTTCGAAGTCTTCAAAGCAGTTGAAATTCTTTCGAATTTCCCAAATTTTTGAGAATTTTTAAAATTTCCAAAATTGTTGAAAATTGTCGAAGTCTTGAAAATTTTTGTAAATCATGTAATTTTTGTAAAGTGTTGGAATTCTTTGAATTGTATGGAATTTTTGAAAATTTTCTGAAGTTTTGAAAACGGTTAAAATTCTTGAAAATTTTCAGAATTGTACAAAATTTTCATAATTTTTGTTGAAGTTTTCGGGCATTTTTATAAATCATGTTATTTTTAAAAACTTCTGAAATTTCTGAAAATATGCAGTTTTTCGTAAAAATTTTCAAAATCCTTTGAAATCTTCGACATTTTCGGAATTTTTGTACACGATGTTGAAAATCGTTGAAGTTTTTTAAAATTTCCAAATTTTCTCAACATTTTCTAAATTGTTCAAAATGTTCGGAATCGTTGAGAAATTTTGAAATTTTTGAAAATAAAGGTGGTGCCAGTCATTAAGCTCGTACATATTATTAAGAGTTAGTAGTCATCGATCAGGTATAAAAATCACGAGTGAATCGCGTTACCTTCATCACAAACAAATTTTTTCAAATAACAATAAATTACGCCAGGATTGTTTGAATAAACGCACTTTATTTCACATTAATCAAACCAGGATCTTAATGCTGTTACTGGTAACATGAATAAAATGATGATAATATATAAAAATCTAGCGTGTGATTCCGAAATAGCCGATTTACAAAACTATATCATACCATATATATCTCCCTTATTGTTCTTATAATAATACTATACTTGTTTACTACTTAAAGATTTACAATACTTTAGATAATTTTTTTCCAACTCAACTCTTCGTAGAATCATACGTATATATGATGCCAAATTGATCCATATATATTATAAAATATTACATTTTTAAGCTAAAATGCGTGGAGTTTTGAGCGAGCAACTTGATCAACAGCAGTGCAAGCTTCGGTATACTCGGTGTTTTTCTTCTCTTGTGCTCAAATCATAAAAACTTTGGAGACAATGACTGAGGTCGATAATAATTGATGATTCATTTCATTAATGCTCCAGAGAGTTGCCCTTTCAAGTGTTGAGGTATTTTTGCCAAGGCACACAGTTGTACGTATTATGTAGGTGCGGTCGACTATTCTTCCAGGTCCACCACGACCTTTCCACGATTTTGTCCCGAAGGCTGTTCAATAATTATGTCGTATCAATCAAGTTAGAATTTGGTAATTGTCATTAATTTTGGAAAGTTAAGAATATAAAAAGTCGAATTTAATGATAAAATTTGCATATTTTGCAATCGCAAAGTTATTTTAAAATCTACGATTTAAATTCAAGTTGCAAGCATGGAAAAAGGAAAGAATTTTAATGGCAGAATAAATAAAATATTGTCAGAAACTTAACACAACACTTACTAATCTCTTAACAGCGTCACAAATTTCGCGGTACCATTCCGCAGCGTAAGCTCCATTTTCCGACTGTATTACAACTTGCAAGCCCAACAAAGTTCCGATGATGTAAACATTCTTGCGACTCGTGAATTTGTCTCCTGGTCCAATGGTCACACCGTTGAGGTCCACCGATATGTCTGGTTTGGCCGTGCTCAGCTGGCCCATTTTCTGCAATTTCACATTTCAGTTTCTGCGTTGTAATTATGTATTCAACATTGGACGTTGTTTTTCATTACCATGGCAGAAAAAGTTTTCGCGTCTTTGAAAAAGAGCAAAAACAATTCGGTCAGTACTGCGTACGATGTGCTCCAACTTTTTTTCAGTTTTTTGCCATTTTCCGTGATTTTCGTTCGGTCTATTGGTCCCTCTTTTAAAATGCACTGAAAAGAAAAATCGTTGCGAATAATTTCCCTGATCTTGCACAATAGTAAACAGGTTTTTGCATCAACTTATTCAACGTACCATGTTACCGTGAAAAAGTTGAGGCCAATTGGCAACAGCTGCTTCCAAGCTTTCTTCCTCCAAAATTCTTGGGTTCGCGTAATCGTCGCTCAAAATGCTCTGCCGGCTGCTGTTTTTCCATTTGCTAAAATTGTTGTCAATCTGAGGAAGTGCCCAGTACGATTCGTTGCTATTTTCTTCGAAGAAGTACATTTTTCCTTCCGAATCGTTAGACGAAAACCACTGTAACGACGTAAAATGTAAAGACTTTATTATTTAGGTAACAAAATAAGTAAATCATTAATTATAATTTAAATTAAAAATTTTGGAATTTTCTCAGAAATTCCTTAGTTTTTTAATTTTCAAATATTCGAAATTATACTGCCAATTTTCAGACTCTAAGTTTCTTATCTCCAAAACTCACAAATTATAAATATCTAAATTTACAAATGTATACATTTTTACAAAAAAAAAAAAAAAAAAAAAAAATGAAAACATCAGTCATTCAATTTTTGTAAATGAAGCTCCAAAAAAAAATCAAAAATCCATTTTCAAACGTCCAAAATGAAACAAAAATTTCGAGAACACTTTCCAAAATCGTATAAAATTCAAATCAATTTTCAAATTTATTCAATTCAAAAACTGAATAAGAATTTCACAGAATTTTACAAAACTCCAAAAACAGCGTACTTTTTCGCCTTTGCTGTTGATGAAACAAATCTGCTTGGCATTTTGATCATAATACTGTTTCCATCCAGCAGGTAACGAGACACTGCTGCTGTTACTAGCTTTGCTGTTATCTTTGTCTCGCTCGGAAAAAGAAGTAGAAGAATTTGCAGCGGACGTGTCAAAGGTCAAATTGATGCCCGATTCCAAATGATCCAAAGAACTGGCATTGGAGCTGAGAAGCAGTTGGTCCGAAAGGCTGGTGCTCATTTCGTGGACGAAGCTGTGCTCCTTTTCGCTGGACAAATCGTCATTGCTCATGGACCTGGACACATTTTCCAGCGAGCATTTCCTACCGCTCTCCAAGTTGGGAAAATGTTTGTTCTGGAGATATTCTTCGGAGCCGCTGTCGCACGTTCTTAAGAGCTGCGTGAAACCAACGGCAGTGCTTTTTTCTATGTCCATAGTTTCCGAGTTATAGTTATTGTTGTTCCAGTTCCTCTTGGCTTGACTTCGTCCCGCCGAAGCGATGACTTTGCTCGCTTCTTTATTTTCTAGTTTAGCGAGTACTCCGATAATTCTGCGTTTAGCTGGCACTGGTTTTATTGGGCTCGGTGGTTGTTCCTTAGCTGAAGAAGCTCCTCCGCTGGCGAAAAATGTGGATGCTTTTTTGAAGGAATCCTTGGATCTCAAAGTCGGCACTGGTTTGCCATTTTTTCCTAGGTCTTCCACTGGTGGTTTTGCTGCAGCTGCGACATTTGGAGGATTCTAGAATGAATCGACAAATTTTCATTAGTTGAAGCTGAATTTTTAAATAAAAATCGATGTTTTTCGATATTCCCAGACAGTTTTGTTATTAATTGGCAATTAAAATGGTTTTTGCGAGAAAAAAAATCCACGGAGTCGAGAATCAAACCCAGGACCTCCCAATTTCACGTCGGGTGCTCTAACAAACTGAGCTACTTCGGATTGATGACACGGTGGATTTTTTTTTCTCGGAAAAACCATTTTAATTGCCAGTTAATAACAAAACTGACTGAAAATATCGGAAAACATGGATTTTTGTTTGTATCAACAACTCAGTGATAAAGAAACGTTTTTAACTAAATTTTTAAGTATGATAAAAAAAATCACCTTTTCGTCCAAATAAAAACCATCGTCAAAGCTGAAATCATCTAAACTCCGAGACTTCCTCTTCATCTCAAGCTTGTTAAAAATCTTGGCACTCGACGTAGCGAAAGAATGTTTCCTCGCAACATTTCGAGTATTCCAAGAGGTGCTCGCTGCCTTAGAATACCCGAAACGTGGTTGAACGGCAACTTGGCTCTTCGTCACGAACGTAGCTTGTCGATTCTTGTTCAAACTCCGAAATTTCGTCGACTGGTGACCCACCTGCAACTCGCTATTCAAGGCGCTGTCCGATTTGCTCATACATTTGTCACTGCTCCGATGAAAACTCGAAACTTCTTTATTTGCAGGCAGAAACTGTATCTCGCTCGCCAATTTCTCCAGCGAAGGAGTCAACTGCAGTAGCTCCTCCCGATAATCGCTTCTCGGCTCCATCACCAAATTCTTGCACAATCGATTTCTCTTGCAGTTCAAAGAAACGTTGCAATAAGTGGGCTTCTCGTAATTTTGCGTCTTCGCGTTGTTTTTCGTCGACGATTCATGGTCATTCAAGATATTCGCCTCGTTGTACTCGTCCAAGACTTTCGGCGATTTCTTGGCTACAGTAGTCTTTGGTGCCACGGAGCTGGGGCTTTTTGAAAAGTCGAAAACAGAGCAAACTTTTGGCTTGCCTGATTTGATTTTCTCTTTGGTATTATCTTCGATCGTACTCATGTTGTACAACTCGTCAACTAATTTATTCACTCCTTTGTCCTCATTTTCCGACTCGGACTGTGTCACCGTCGCTGGTTTGTTTGATTTTTCTAGCAACTCGTTTATCAGTCTTTCCACTGCCCAAGCTTTTCTCTCGTCCTTCAGAATATTCAAGGATGACGGAGACGACGACAATATTGATGTTGCTGGCTCGTCAATTTTTTCTTCTTTAGCTTCGTTATTCTCGCTCTCTTCTTTCACAGCGATTTGGTTTTTGGGGTTGTGTAATTTTTTGGTGAATTCCTCAGCTTGTTCTCTGTTCAAGTAACTTCTTCTCTTGATGGCTTTGTCTGCTTTGGCCAGCATCATACTAGCTTCGCTAGGCTTCATGGCATCTTCAATTCTTTCTTCCTTTGGTGTCAATTCTTCTACCGCTGGAGCAGTTGACGTCCCAGATGACGCGTTTTGGGTTTCCTCAGTCGATTTTTTCATTCTCGTGCCTGTCATCTTGGCGGCATTTCCTTCTTCTTTGGAGATGCTTGAAACCTTCGCTGATAATTTCTCCAGCTTGGAGAGAGTGGCTTTGTCGACTTGAGTCTTCGTCTCGTGCTTCGAAACTGCTTTTTCCGCGTTTCTGATTTTCTGCTCGATTTTGTTGTCCAGTTTGGAAGAGTAGATGATATTTCGGTGACTTCTGTTGACCAGGGCATGCTCCAGTTCTTCCTGAAATGGCGTCTGTCGGTCTGCTGAGTTTTTCATGTCCCTCCCGAAGCATTTGCTGAAGGCTGAGGCTTCGGTGGTGCTTACTTTCGGTGCCTTCACCATGTCATGAGAGTTGAGGGAGTTTTTTTTTGATAGTTTGCTGCCACTGGTGGACTTGGGTTGTTTTGTGGAGGAGGAGTTCAAGTTGCTTGACAACTTTCGGATGACATTGCGGAACGAGTCGTGACTTCTTTTTTCTTGCTTTCCTGTTTGCTCTGGGTTACCTGTAAGTAATGAAGTTTGAGAATCTGGAATTGGAAGTTTTAAATATTTGAAAGTTTAAATTGATCCAAATAGTTTTTCGAATATTATGAGTAATATTTTGGGAATTTCAATTTAAACTTGAAAAAGTCAACATTCAAGTATGAAGAAAATGAAAAATTTTGAAAGTGAAACAAATTTGTGAATTTTATAAGCAAACAGAAAAAACTAAAAATTTCCGAAATGCAATTCACTATTTCAACTATCCAAAAGTTGACAAAAATAAAATTGACCAATTTTTCCAGTAAAAGTAGTCAAACCGCTTATTTGCCACTGATTTACCAGTGGATTCCAAATCCTCGTCTCGGCACTCATCGCTGTTGGCTGAGGATTTCCTCTCCCTGTTTTTCAACATGTTATTGCCAATGTTGTCGTCCGCAGTTGTACTGACACTCGAATGAGCTTGTTCCTCTGCTTCTGCAGTCGACACAAGGGCAATGTAGGTCGCAGGGACGTAGAAAGCTTCTCCCGCAGTGCAAGAACCTGGCGACGAAGACCTGGTCGCATGCCACCAGTCCGCATTAGTGCGCTCGATGAGGCACAGATTCTCATCTTTACTTATCGTCACCTTTTGACCTTCTCTCGTTTCGTACTGGAAGTCATACAGCACTTTCAATAACTGCTGACCAGGGTTGTTATTGTTGTTGTTGTTGTTGCTACCACTACAATTCTTCTTTGCTTTGTCACTCATATGTGAAACAAGTCGAACTCAACGGAAAACAACAGCCGATTTTGTATTTACACCTGTTGTCGTTCCGAGAATCGGGGACTGTTGGAAGTCGACAAAATAGTTTCTTCCGGTGAGCGACCTGTTTTTTCTTCACAACGTAAAACTGTGTTTTCGCAAAAAATTTATTAAGTTTTTACGCAAATATTTTAAAGTTTTTGTCACGCCCCAATTTCAGTATTTATACTTATTTACGAAGTGACACTGTTTTTTTGGCGAGGGGTGAACGTGAAAGGGGGTCTAGTGATTTCATTAAAACTTTATATATATATATATATATAGGTATATAGGTGTTTACCCCACATCACAAATGATCACAAAATTAAGTTGTAAAGTTGTAAAACAACCTATCTCTCTTCTCGGCGGGAGAGCAGCTGTTCGCACTTTGTACCCAGCTTCACTCGCGAGTGTCGCGCTGCCTTTTCTCGCTTCTTATTTCAGTTTGTTCAATTTTTCGCGAATTTTCGATCGTGAGACATGTTGTAAAAGCCACGAGACACGCAACTGTCGTTGGCGGTGTGTCGGGTCGAAAAGCAGCTGTGAGGAATACGTTCAGTGCGGATACCAGTGTTGTGTTGTCCAAAAAAGGCCCTAGCTCGGTCGTCCTACATATTTACTTGCACGGAAATCGCCTTATTGTTCATCACCGCCCGTCAACAACGGCAGCCACCCCCTTGTTCTGATTCGCTTGAATTATAATTTGGGGCAAGAGCAACGACATTTGTCATCCGAGAAGCATCCACTCACCTGCTGCAGGTGAGTCGCCAAAACAACAACTAGATACGACAACAGCAGTTTCATTTATCGTGTAAAAGTCGACTGAAATCGAGACATTTCTGTGTTACTGAGCGATTTCTACGTCATTTTTTGCTAAATTTTTTGAGCGGGTATGGAAAATGACCAAGTTCAAGGACCCCGCGTTGCTGCCCTCCCCTCTTTCCTTACTATCGTTCCTTTGTGCGCTCCCTCTTCATTTTTCTTTTCTTCCTCCCAGCGCGATCTTTCTTTCTCGCTTTTTTGTCGTGATTTCAGTGAATTTGTATGCTGGTATCGCTCTAAATAATCTTTATTGTCGTTTTTGAGATGGTATGGTAATAAAAGCATGTATAACTGTCATTGCATGTCAGTTGAGCTTCGCGAGCGCCGCGGGCGGAGGTGGGGGGGGGGGGAGGGGGGTTTGGCGGTTGACAACCGTTATAATTCGGAAAGAATTAATTATTAAACACCGTATCACTTTGCGATGTATAAAACTTAAGAACTTTCGTTACCATTGATGACTCAGAGCAAATGAAAGCTGTTTCGATTATTTTGATTCTGAAATCTTTCAATTTTTGAATTTTGTTGCTGGAAATTTGAGATATTTCGAAATACAAATAATAGCGGAAAGTTTTTTTGCTGCTCCTAGTCGTCGATTGTCGAAAAAATCCTCTTTTTTATAAGTGAAACGAATAAAAATTTAAATATCAAAAAAATTGAAAGTTTGTACTTTGAAATCTAGAGGATTTAATAATTCAGAATTTATGTTTCTTTTATTTGATTTCAACTTTGGAAATTTTAAGTTTAACATTGCAGTTTGGTAAAAAATTGAAATTAAAATAAAAAAGAACATGAATTGAATAGTTATACTTAAAAATCTAAGCAATTTAATATTTTGAATTTTAAATTTTCAGTACTAATGTGAGTTTTGGAAACAAACAAACAAAAAAAAAAAATTGAAAATTGCAATCCTTGAAAAATAAGATATTGGATTATTGAAAAAAAATTTTTGAATAGAAGAAATTTATTTGCAATGTCATTTTTACTTGAAAATCTGGAATTCAAAATATTTTGAACTGAATATTTTCAATAATATTTTAATGTGAATTTTGAAAATTGAAGAAAAGCAACAAGCAGCAGAATCTTGAATTTTCAGAAAATGAAAAATTTTTAATCTAATCAACCAATTGTCCAGTCACCACATTCTCAAATTCTGTTATTTTTCATTTGCTCAAATTTCAAACTCAGAACTTTGTTTTACATTCATTCAAAATTCACATATAATATTATAAAAAATTTTCAGGTTGAAATATTGCAAATTCTAGATTCAAAAAAAAATGTTTGTGTCTACAATTGATAATTATAATTTTGAGTGAATTGAATTTAAACACAACATTTTTTCTCTTGTACACAGAATTCCTATTTTCTGTTGCGTTCATTCCCGATTTTGACAATTGAAAGCTCATTTTTTTCGTAAAAAGTAGACGGGTCGATGAGACAAAAAAAAAAAAAAACACGTACATGGTAATCTTGAAAATCGAAATCTACAAATTTAGAGTCAAGAAAAATTCAGCAAATACATAGCAAGAATTACCAAATGAGTCTGCTATTGAGCTGTCAAATTTTTATCAGAATCTCCAAAATCTCGGAATATTGCGAATAATCATACGAATAATAATATATTCTCTAATGGCTTCAGTAGCTAATATTTCGAATAATCATAGCTACTGAAGCCATTAGAGATTATGCATCCGTGTACCTAAAGTATCAAACGTTAAAATTCAACTTGAAAAATTAGTATTATTATTTGGGGTCATAAGGTCTCAAAATCTGATGAGGGGGGGGGGGGGGGATATTTTCAGGGCGATGTTCACCGAAGTTTTAGAAGTTTAATATTATACCACTATACATTTTTTTAATTCGATGAATAATCATTTTTAGTCGTCATAACTAATATTACGAATCACAAATCATAATTGTATTCCGGATTTTAACAATTAGGGGTAGTTCTCAGCTCGATAGGAGTGGTTTCCAGATCCGAAAAATATAGTTATTTACTGAACGAAACGAATCCAGAGCACCCAAAATGAAATTGGGAGGTCCTGGGTTCTATTCCCGGCTCGGTGGATTTTTTTCTCGCAAAAAACATTTAATTGCAAAAAATTGAATGGGAAAATCCAAAACATCATAAAAATTTTTATAAACCCATTGACAATCCATTCCATCGATTGTGAAACGAATTTTGTCCGGTTTCGATTTTCTTATTACTTCGCCGATAAAAAATTCGTTCGTTTCTTCGGTAAAATTTTGAGATTGAATGTACACCATTCTATCGGATTTTGACACTTTACGGTCCCGAGTAACTTTTTTTTTTTTTTTTTTTTTTTTTCGTCAAATTTTCAACATTTGAAACCGCAGGTTCATTGTGTGCACGCTGCAGTTTTTTGCCTGGAAATTAGTATACTTTCTGACAAGGCTTCATGAACAGCAACAGCAGCTTGATTACAAACAGTAAAAAGTAAACAAGAAAGTCGTACGTTAGTGATTGCGCATTAACGGCGTTTTATATCGCAATAAGCGGCACACAAAATATCAGCTCTCGAGTTGAAAATGTATATTTGTTGGCCAAATATGTAAGATTACTGACGTCATGTGCCAACTTGTTGAGGACACCCACCTTAATTGTCTCGTCTGCGGCGTCTATGTCTCTTGGCTGATGATACATTTTTATTTCATTTTATCATCGTTTCCTTCCTCTGGCCAAGAGCAAGGAAACATCATCATCATCAACCTTGGACATTATTCGCATATCAAATCCATACATTCTGCTCATTTTATTCATTGCCAATGGGACTAATTATTCTAAAAATGACGAGTCACTTTGTGGTAAATCAGGATTGGGTGGGATTTTTACTCAAAATGAGTTTTCCGCTCGTTTTAGAGTTGAATAACAGTTAAAAATTGACGAGATTACACTGTTTCGAGTACATTTTTCACTTGAGTTTGATTTTTACTCGAAGAAAATATTTACTTTCCATACAGTAGACTTTCACTTGTGGTAACGGTGGAAGTATACTGTACCTGTAAATCCTTGAAAATTGTATGCAAGATAACTGGGGATTATGAGATTTTATTGTTGATGATTCAAGTTGATAGCCATTATCAGGTTTCCGGGATTTTGTAACTTTTTCCCAGGGTGGAAAAATGCTGGAAAAGTTTTGCGCAAATAGTGTGTTGATGATATTTCGTAGGATTTGGAAAAGCGAATTTTGTAATAATTCGTTTGTCGACGAGAAAAAAAATAACGAACAATTTAATTGATGAATTTTTCATGTAGAGTCTCGTGAAAATTGATAAGATTCATATAGAATTTCAAATTTCTGTCGTATTTAGTAAATTTCGTAAGTTTGTAATGATTTTTACAATTTTTCTGAGGGGACCTGATAAAAAGCTCATGAGATATTTACTTTTCTAATAATGATTAAATTTGAAATTCTTATATACAGAGACATTTTTTCTTATACGAAAATTTTTAAAAATTCGTGTGAGAAATTTAAGTTTCTTGAAAGGTCGTAAAATTTATAAGAACTTTATAAGGGCGCCTGATGAAAAATGAAGTTCTTATATAATTCTGAATTTTATCAGATTTTATTTATTTAGTTGATGAATTTTTCGTGTAGAGTTTCATGAGAATCAGTAAGATTCGTATAGAATTTCAAATTTCTGTCGAATTTCGTAAGTTTCGTAAGTTCGTAATGATTTTTACGATTTTTCTGAGGGGACCTGATCAAAAGCTCATGAGATATTAACTTTTCTAATAATAATGAAATGTGAAATTCTTATATAGAGAGACATTTTTTCTTACACGTAAATTTTTTAAAATTCGTGTAAGAAATTTAAGTTTCTTGAAAGGTCGTAAAATTTAGAAGAATTTTATGAGGATGCATGATGAGAAGTTTTTATCAGAATGTTGTCGATTATTTTGAGAATAAAAATTACTAGTGTTCTTGCTGCGGCTGCACTGCGCGAGTCGCAACAAGTCGCCCACAGTGTCCGACGTCATCGACATACGTCGAGCACAGACCAAATCTAATCCAAAAGCAATGTGATTCATAACAAGCCTTCCCGCGATTGCTCCACCGCCTTTCATCCATTTTATACACCTCATTCATTATTTTTATCGATTCCGTTTTATTATTTTTGTTGTTGTGAAATTTTTGTTTTGTATGTTGTTCCGCAAATTTCGCACTGCTTTTTGGGCTTCCCTGACAGCATCGAAAACATCGTGGAAAACAGAGAACTGTTTTTTACGGAGTTTATTGGATTTTTGAAAAATTGAGTTCAGAAACGCATGAATTTCGGAAAATCGAGCTGAATGAAATCGAGGAATTCATTTTTTGAATTAATGGAATTTCTAGAAAATTGAAGAATTGCTAAAAATTCTAGAATCTTTCCAAATTGTCGAACATTTTGAATTTTTCGAAAATTCCAACTTATTTGACATGTTTATATATTTTTTTTTTTTCAATATGTCTGAAATTTTTTGAAATTGAAAAATTTTATGTTGATAACGAATTGCCTTAATTTCCAAATTTTGTCATATTCTTGAAAAGATTTCGTTAATTTACATTTTTGGAAATTTTAACGATTTTTTAAAATCTTGAAATGTTGAATTTTTTTAGAATCCTCACAGTTTTGAATTCTTTTAGAATCTTTGGAATTTTTTAATTCTTTTAAAATTCTGAAATATTCAGTCTTTTCCGAGATCGATTTTTTGGAAAAAAAAAGTTATGTCGTATTTTAGTTTTTTGATAAAAAAAACAAAAGAAAATTTGATAAATTTATCAACATGACGTATGTGTTTACGGATTTATGGATGTGAAAAAAAGTATAACAAAAATGAGATAAGATTATCGCAGGCAAGAGAAAATTGAAACAGTAGAAAATTTCATTTCTTAATTACAGATGAAATTAGAAAAAACAAGTACTTGAAAATCTTGGAATGTCGAATGATGTTTCTTTCATTAATGATTTCTCTGAATAATAGACAAGAGTCATAATAAACGAGTCATGTTGACATGTTGAAGTGGTTCATTATCACAGTAGTGTGACGAGTTGCAAATTTAATGTGTTGGATTACGATAGAAAGCCCCCTCCTAACAATTTTTTCATTTTTTTAATTTTAGAAAAATCTTCGATGTATCGCGAACAGTTTTATGGAATTAACAAATACATACTCTCGAAAATTGATTTGGAAAATTTTTCTCAGTAGAATTTAGCCTAGTTAGCAGTGAAACTTTTTTTAACATTTTGAACGCTCGACAAACGTTTTGTGAGTTGATTTGTAAATTCCTAAAAAATATTTAGCGTTTTTAAAAAACGTAAAGTACTTCGAAAAACTGCGTAAAATAGACGCAGTTTTTCCGGATGACGATTGCCGTACGTCGTTTCGTGAAAACACGAAAAGTATGCGCAAAGTCCATGCAAATTTTTGGCTTGCGTTTCAACTCATTAATTGGCAGAGCTCGGGTAAACACGCGCGCGTAGAAGATTCCTCGATGGATGGAAAATGGAATTTTCCATCCGTCGGTTATTTTTCATAATTTTTCAATCCTTTTTATTCTACGCCGAGGAAAAAGTGCGTAATTTTTTCACTTGAGTGATTTTTCGAACGCTTTTTTTTCACGTTGTAGGATAATTATTTAATGAAGCCCGAAACTTGTGAAATAAAATTTAAAATGTCTTTGAGTTTCTCAAATTTCCAATTCATAATTTTTTGTTGATATAATTTTTGGTTTACTAAACTCCTGAAATGTAAACATTAGAATTCCCGAATTTCTAAATTTCTAAATCCGCAATTTCGCAGAATTTGTAATATCGAATTTTCAGAGTGATTTCAGATTCGAATTCCTCAACGTTTTGATTTCCAAATGTGAAAAATTTCAAAAATTTGTATACTTTCAAATTTCAGCGATTTAAGTTTCGAATTTCTAAACGTTTCGATTTCCAAATATGTAAAATTCCAAAATTTGTATACTTTGAAATTTCAGTCATTTAAGTTTCGAATTTCTAAACGTTTCGATTTCCAAAATATATAAAATTTCAAAAATTTATAAACTTTCAAATTTTTAGTAATTTATGAGAATTGGAGATTTAAAAAAACTCCCAGAATTTGGAATTTGTAATTTGAAAATTCTCGAGTTTTCAAAAGGTTTAGCTTGAATGTTTACATCTTATGAATTTAATATTCGTAAAATGGAGAAATTTTCGATGTAGGAGACATTGAAATCGGTAAATTTTTCAGTCTGAAAAAATTTTTGAATTCTGAGAATTTAGAGTTCTTAATGTCAAATTCAAAATTCCCAAATCACAACATTCCCCAAATTTGAACATGAAACTCGTGGAAAATATCAAATTCACCAAATTTCGAAAACTTTAAACTCTTTTGGGATACCAAATTTTAAATGTTCAAATTTTGCATCCCCCAAATTCCTGAATTTTCAAGTGTAGGAAATTTTCAAATTTTCTCTAATATTCCGAGCTTGAGATCTGAAATTCAGAATTGCTAGATTTCTAAAGTCGTTCGAATTCCGAGAATGTCAAAATTCTGAATCCAAAACTTTATATTCCAAATGAGCGAGATTTCATTCATTCGGAGTAAAATTTTCACTCCCAGAAATTCGCGGAGTAATTAAAAAACGTCTTTATTTTTACGATGCTCCGAATTATATTTTTACTAGGGGTGGAAAGTTGGAATGAAGTCATGCCCATTGGAGTAAATAAAAATTGGTGTAGTTGTTGTAGGACCACAAAAAATAGGGAAATCGTTCGCAAGTGGTTAGTGTTGCTGCACACTGCAGCAGTATCTCACTACATTGTATAAAGTCGAGTTATAATATGATAGATACAACAAATTGACCTCCACCTCCACGTTACAGTCTATTCTGGACGCACCGAGTTGCTAACTTTAGCCATTTCTTTGGCTGGCTCAACATTTTCACGGGTGGCTAAAAGTCTCATCTCTTGACTCTTATTTTCCCCCATCGTCATCATGATAAAAAAAAATATCGTACCTTGTAGCTGCAGAGCGTGACCACCCCTGTGGGAAGATTATTGCTACAACTGAAGTGATGTAGAGTTTATTGCCCGTGATATAATTCGCAGTCGGAAAAAATTTGACTTTAGATATGTTTATTTATTTATTTATTTTTTTTAATAATTGCCGAAATGATGCATGTTCATTCACATGAATCACGATTACGTAAAAACACAACCAGGGTGCAAATGTGAACCTGGCACCCGGTCAAGTTTTGTCTAACAATTGAGAACAAGGTTTTTTTTACACAAAAAATCATTTTTTTGACTATGCAATGACAGTGTCATTTTGGTTCGCAGAAAGTACATTTTCTGACCTTGAACCTCGGAAGGTTTTTCGGAATTCTTATGAATAAGATACCTAAAGAGGTTTTGAAGAATATTGGATTATTTACCCGGTGTTTTATCATTCGGCGAGGAGCGATTTGTATGCGAAACTACACAGAATCAGTCCCTTATATATTTCAATTGCAAGCTGGTTTTAGATTTTCATGATTGAACGCTCATTTTTTTTTCGCAAAGAGTAGACGAATCTATAGGAAGAATGAAAACAAAAACAAAAATTTACACAGACAAAAAGTGGACGCTGCAAAGCAATTTTGCAGCTGCTAAACGCTTTTTTTTCGAAATTTCGAGTTTAGAAATTTACGGGCGTGTAAAAATGAATAGAAATTAAAAAAATACCTCAACATTTTACTTTACGAATTCGAAGAATGTTTAAAACGGATTAATCCATAAAATTGAGCAATTTTCGAAAATGCAGTCATATTTACGAGGTTCTTGACATGTTTATGACTTTTTCAGAGTCGATATAATTTTCGAATTTTTACAGTAGGGGAATTTGAAATCAAAAGAAATTGAAATGATTTTTTGGTAATTCCTTGGGCACTTTAAGAGGATCAGAGTTACTAGGGTTTTTAGCCTATATGATAGTGCTGTTGTTGTTTCGCGAGTTAAATTGTTAGAGGACGATAATGAGATGTTTGATGTGGTGATAATCAACAGGTGGCTGGGTAGGTACTGATAGAGCAAACAACAGCAACAACAAGACTGAATCATCTGCCAACAGCAGACAATGGTTGACTACTACATCATTCTCGATGTATCACGTTCAGCTTCTAGCGCGGACATAAAGAAAGCGTAAGTCTTTTTAATGAATGTGATGATCAAAGAAAATAAATTATTCTTTTTCGTGTTAAACAATACACTAAATTCGAAAAAATTACGTTTGGGGTGACCAGACGACCCATTTAAAAAAAAATAGGACAGTTTGATATAAAATTGTGAAAAAATAGAAGAAAAAGAGGATTCAAATCGAAAAGTTTTTCAATAAGAGCCGTTTCGAAAATTTTATCGCAAGTTTGGAAGCTTAGTCATTCAAATAAAAAATTGAGAAAACCGAAAATTTGAGCAGTGAAGTTTCAACTTCTAAAGAATAAATTTCGAAATTATGTTATCATATTGTTTTGATTCCAAAATGTGTAATTCCGGAAATGAAATTCGTGTTTTTTTTTTTTTTTTTTTTGATCTCTAGAATTGTCGTACTTTTTATTTCGAAACTTTAATTTCAACATTAGGAAATTATAAAATTGGAATGTAATTGAACGAAACATTTAGGGATACGAAAATTCGGGATAACAACTAAAATTAATCAACTATATCATACGAACATGATAGTAAAATCATAAAAGTATAAAATGAAATAATTCAACAATGCAGAAATTGAATTCTATCAAGAATGAAAAAATTCTAAAATCTAAGAATCGTTAGAATTTCGAATTTTTTCATTAGGGCATAAAAATTCGAGAGATTTGCAAATATTAAACTTTCTAATTTAGAAAATAATAACCCTGGTTAATTTTAATTTTTATAAAAACAGGCAAAATTTTTATAAAATCATTGAATTATTTATGAAAATTCGTTTTTTTATAAGGTCGATTTTATAAAAGTTATATAAAATTTCCGATTTTTATTAAGTGGTTTTATAAAAACTTGATATAAAAAAATTTTTCATAAAGTGTCAAAATTTTCATACAATTCATTTGTTTTTTTATAAAAACAATTGAAGGCCTCCAAATTGTCTTGTAAAACCTTTAGTTTTATGAAAACTTGGCAATTTTTATGAAAAGTTCCATATTTTTATGAAAAAAACAACTTTCCTGATATAAGGAATTTCTCTTATAGTAGTATTCGATACGTTTTTATTACACAAGAGAATAGAAAATCATGTTCGTAACGTTTTGTAGCAATTATAAAACGTAAAAACGTGATTTTATAGGATTTGGAAATTCTTCAACTTAAATTGAAAATAAGCATCCAAATTGACATAGATTTGATGGACAAGAAAGTTGACTATCGGATTTCTGATGCAAAGGTTGCAAGTTCAAATCCAGTTGCC
>JAPYZK010001575.1:0-17038 GCA_030522785.1 Platygaster equestris | reverse complement strand
AAGCGTCAAACAATCAGAAAGCACCCCAAATAAACGAGTACAAAATCTGGGACACAATTTACTCGAGCCAAGAGCACACACATTTCGCGACAGTGATGCCTTCATCAACCTGATGAATAACTTTTTTGAAATATGACGTCGATGATTAAACGTGCAAACATGATTGTCTGATTAACAAAAAAGTTCCTCCGTAATTAGCCATGCAGCAGTTGGTCGGTTTTTTCTTCATGGGCTCTTGATTTTTAGTGGGGCAGTTTTTAAAGACCGTCATTCGGAGCGATGTGTACTCTTTTTATACGGTATTTCAGGTTGACTTTCGAATGTCGATTGGGAACTAGTTATTTTTTCAAAGGAAATGAATATTGACCTTAATGACAAAATTCGAAAAATTAAAGAGTTGATTTTCGAAAACTGAACATAATTCTTTCCAAAAATGATACTCTGCTCGAAATTCTAGCCTGACTTTGTAACATTTGTCTTTGCACCTTTTTCTCTATTACTGTAAGCTACACAATCTTTGCCTTGTACTTGAGGCATTTCCTTTGTCAATTTGATATCGATGTCACAACTATATCTTTGAACATCACAACAATATCAGCAGTCCCACGAAGATACATGCTTTCGTAATGTTCGAAGATATTGTTGTTACATCAATCTTTTTCTTGTTACGCCTTTTCCTTCTAAAGTTTGGCAAACCAATCAAATGGTCCTGCAAGGTTCTTGAATGACAATCATCATCGTGAAAATGATATCCTATGAGCAATGCTACTACATAGCCATCAACAGAATGTCACAAATAACGATATCATATGGCTGCCACAACAATACGCATATTCTTCCGAGCGTTTCTCATCTGAGGAAATCCGTATTCTGACTAGTCACGACAGTTCCAAGGTATTTCAAACGTGGAACTTGCTCCACGTGGTCCCCTTGATGATCAGATGATATCGCAATTGTGTTTCAGATAAAATTATTAGCTAACAATTAGTTTATTCTGTATATAGCAGTCATTAAGAGGTTATAGTTTTCGCTACATGTTTGATTATTGGGTCTATCATGCATTGTACACTGGAAACACTGTTTGGTTGCATCTACACTATAGTGGTTACAGCAACCGCCTGTCCGAATCTTTAGTTTTTACAATCCGGGAGTCATGGTTTAGTGACCATTTCTGCAGCCAACACATTACTTTTTCGTGAGAATGAAAAGCGTTGATTCAATGATCTTCTCGATTGTTTCAGTTTCCACTAGTAAGTACTCAGCTAAGGTAAATTTCTACTCGGTTGTAACAACCATTCATTTGGTCTCCCTTCTATAACGTTGGCTGAGATACCGGTCTCTTTTGTTGGTAGAAATGTATACTTAGTCATCAGAATCACTCTCGTGATCGAAATATAAGTGTATTATACTTGTTTTCTACAACCACATCAAACCTCTACTATTCCTTCTAATACAACAGCGTCACCTCCGTATCGGACGTTATTGATAACCTACATCCATTCATTTTGATACATCAATATATCATATCAACGATTTAAACTCTTCCATACACATTGTTCTGTCATCTAAACTATCTCCTCCTCGCGCTGCAAGTGTCTCGTCGAACCGAAAAACGACTCTCTTTCCGTATTTATAACATGATCAATCGGCAATCGGCCCCGTCCCATTAAGGGTCCCCCGAGCTCGGCTGACACGACGTGCGCGCGGTATCGGATAATTAGCAAAGCATTCGGTCGTTTCTGCCTTCGTTCTTCATTCCTGCGTAGTCCTTAATAATTGTAATTGGACACGGCTCGGCAGCTTCACCTACAGCGTAGTCTCGCTGCCCACTTTACAATACACTTTGTCCATCTGCCTTTTAAGGAGTGAAAAAATGAAAAAAGTAGGCGTGGCCAAGGGAGATCAAAGAGCGCCGGCACTCCACCCGGGCCCCGTGAAGGACCCAAAGGACTTACCCGGCCGGCGAGTGAGTTCACGCTACGCGCGCTGCACGCCACGCCAGTGTCCCGCTGATCGACGTAGTACACCGGACATGCCCGCGAGAGCAATTACGCGGGAAATGTTTGTCAGTGGGCCTTAACCGGTGTTCTCGCGGCGCTGGGTGAATTTGGGAATTTTAAATATGGTTTTTCAATTTTATAACCCATCACATGGGACCTTCGAGAACCAACTACAGTAACCCACCGAAGGCTGACTCTCCCATAGTCTTGTATACACTTTGTGAAAGGTTATGCAATATTCAATGTTTCAATGTCAAACATTTTCAAACGGTTTTAATCCAAACTGCTCTTTGTACAATACCGATTTTACTGGACTGGTCATCATTGGCTGAGACCGGTTACTGCGATCAATATCCGAATTGCTATTCGAACTACAGTAACCCGCCGAAGGTTGACTCTCCGAGAGTCTTGCGGACGCTCTGTGAAAGGTTATTCAAGGGTCGTATCCTAGGCCCGTATCCTCGAGGAGAGCCCAGAAATGCAGTGACTCATAAGCATGGAATTTGAATGTTTCAACGTACGTCCCTGCGTTTTTGACCTGAACGCGAGCAATAATTAATCGCGTCATTCGAAAACTGTCACATTCGAGCTCGAAGGGACAGTCTTCGGTGAATTACTGTATTAACAGACGAAATCGCGACAAAATTGAGGAAATCCCAAAAGCGCGCGCAAGAACTCGAAGTTTTCAAAGTCGGAAGAAAGACATTATTCCACGTAACACTTGGTTACCCATCGAAATTGGCCCGAGAATTCCTGAAATCGGAGCTCCCTTAGCGGTATATCTATATGTGTACAACGGCGCTCGTCAACCTCGGTCAACCTAGTTTGCGCATAAAAATTATCCAAAGCCCCATTTCTATGTTCGGACGGAACCTCGTGGTTAAGGCTAACGATCCTATAATCTGCAGGGAGCAGCAGTCACCCCGGCGTCCGCCATGTTATCAAATGCCCGTAGGATGTGGTTATTAAAATTGCAGTGCCGCGTTTCCTTCGAGGAGCGCCTCTATATTCCGAAGCCCCGTCTCGTTGACATGGAAAATGTGCACGCACGTTTCGCCATGCTCGTTGACTATCGAGCCCTATTTTTCTTCGAATTAACGAGACACTTGATTACGACGCGCGCTGCCGCCTTTAATTGACCTCCCGCGATTAGCTTAAAACAAGTGCGGTTTATCTGGTTAATTAAGTTTTGAATAATTGATTTTCATATGTTTATTTGGGATGGAAGATATTGAATTTTTGTGTGAGAAATTGATAAATTATTGTTGGGAGTTATCGAAAATTAATAAGTTGAAATAAAAAAAGGGAAAATTGCAGACATTATTATAAGTTATCGGAAATGGACATATATTTTCGGAACTTACGAGAATTGATGAGAATTTTAACCAATCTCATCAGGAAATGAAAATTCGAAACTTTCCCGTCGCGGAATTTTTAAGAGATAAACGAATCGATTTGCATATATAACCGATATATCGATTATTGAACACAAATAGATGGATCGATTTTATATTTCTCCAAGTGTGAAAAATCTTGGACTTTTGAAGAAGAGAGATATCGATCCAACTATACAACCGTTGTTAATAAATTATTAAAACATAGCAACTCTCGAAATTTTCATTGTAGCTGAGTCAACCATAGGAATAACAGCAAAGTTCTGAGAGAAGACCCGATTTCAATCAACTTTGTAACTGAATGAGAAGACGTCTATTACAAATCCGGAAATTAAACACGCCGTAGAGAGAATAATTACGTTATCCTGAAAGCTCGCCTCGGCTCCATTATTCCTCATTCGCTTTCTTAACACGATTCATCATTTCCCAAATTCGCTTTCCCACCAAGATCGGTTATGCAGATCAACTTCTCGTTGCGACTGCAACGTTTCGTAAGACCAAATGTTATACGAAATTACATAAATTCATGTCGGAGATAATTACCATGCTAATTTGTTTTGGTGTTGCACAATTACTAAAAAAAATTAACGTCTGAATAAGTAAGACCAGAAAATTGAAAATTCGATAAGCTTTAGACTCTCTTTCGTTTTAACGGATAAATAAATCTTATTCGATTATTTCCTCTGGATTTGAAATTTTCATCATCGTGTATTCATCCATAAAATTCACTTGTGTATTCATCCTTAAAAATTAAAGGCGAAATTCAAACCCTCTAAAATACAGAGAGAAAATAGCACGTTCCACGATTTTGAGGTTAGTTTAAGAATGACAAAAAACAGAATGACACGTGGACAAAACCATCTCACAACAAAAAAATAATTTGTCATATGACAACAGCGATTTCACAATAAAACTGTCTGAAATCAATTACGTAATTGCTCGTAATCATTTCTAAAAACAATTTAAAAATTTTTATCCCAAGTCACGTAACACGAAGATGATACATTTTTCACGTACAGAGCCTCCTGCTACTACCTAAGCTGCGGCTTTCGTGTGAGGCTCATATAATATAATATTGTAGAATCCTTTTCGCTGATTGAGGTTTATTTCGCATGTGCCAGGGGCAGCTGTCTCAGTAATACCCGAGCACGAATGCAATTCGTCAGACCACCATCAAATCTGCGCCGAGAAAACACCACCATTTCAGTTGGTGTCGATCACTATAGCGGACCATTAGAAACGAGCCGACTTTGTTTTCTGAGAAATCTTTACGGACAGAAAATTGCAGTGGTTTTACTGTTTAAAATTCTTGAAGCATCTTGAGAAACTTCGGAAAAAATTTGGGTCTCTGGAAGTTGGAAGAAATTTTTACGATTACGGAATATTGACGATTTTTCGAATAGTTCAGATTCTGGAAGACTTTTGAATTCAAAACCTCCTGGCAGTTGGAAAAAATTTGGATTCTGATGTGAAAATCCTCAATATCCAAAATTCAATCGAAATAATCCGAAAATACCCAAGAAACCGAACATTTCCCGATATCATCGCCTCCCTTCATGCATATTCAAACGTTCGCAATTTTCTCGCGAATCCATATTTGCACTTAAAATGTTATTGGATCTCGTCACGAGATCTCCAGATTGAGACTTTCGCCGCGAAAACATCAATATCTTCTTCGAACACGAATCTGGCGATTCACATGTACGGAATCGTGAAGAAAAGTAACTATAAAGATCCAATCAAGTTTGCTGTGAGTGATCGAAGTGCAATCTACCGCAATATCTACAAAGGTCGAGTCATGCGATCGTCTCTACTTGCATGAGCATTAACGCAAATATCACGTTCATGTACTACTTGCATAGACACGTCTATAGATAAGAAGGCTAACAACCCTAGTTGTTTAATGCGCCGTGTCACGCCAGCCAAGATGGCTACGGATTGGCTCGGGCCATCAAATATTCACGAACTTTAACGTCTTGGTGGATAATTTCCGTGGATTATATTGTATTATTTTGCATCTCTTGTATCATGTAGGTTTTTTGTTGTTTCGAACATGGTAAATTATGCGAGATGAATTGATCGAAGTTTGAAGGATTTTTTCAAAAGTGGAGATTGAGGTTAGAAAACAATTTTTCAGCAATAGGACGCGATTGTATATATAACGGCCAAGAATAATGGATTTTAATTAGTTTGATGAAAAATGATTTCCGGATCATTGATGGTTCACTTAATTTTCGTCGTGATCGTGGGTTTTGTTCAAAATGACAATTGTGTCTATGGACACTCCAAAAGTAACGTCGTGGCAGCCCTACTATAAAAGTGACGCTTGTTGTTTCTGAGTATTTTTAATTTGTTTGGTTTTCAAAATGATCAATTTCAATGATTCTTTATCTAACACTGGTTCTGATATTTATTTTGTAACACTATGTGTATAATTGCACAATATTCATGCATTTTTTTGTATTAAGAATTATAACTTAACACTTTTTTCAGGCACTTAAGTCATTTGAAATATCAAGGCATTCTAAAATGACCCCCAAAATCGTCATTCTCATCAAAAACCGAATGACCCGCAAAAAAAGTTACGACATTGTCCGCGTGATAATCAAAACCTCCATTAACATTTTACCGTAGAGTTCCTCATTTCGCGTCGAATCCCGAACAATCTCGCACTTTGATTGTCTGGGAAGATGATAATTCCGTAGGCAGAGGCGCAATTAATTCCTTAAAAAAGTCCGCGCGCGGATTATAGCGACTTTCATTCCGTAATCTCGTAAACACCGAGTGAGTAGTCGAGATTAGAAAATGTCATTAAAACTTTGTGTTCCGCGCTGCGCCTTCCGGGCTGTTTGTCTCATCAACGCTCGGAGGTTTAAATTCTCCCTGCGACTTCAGAATGCTTATTGCGACTCGAGAATTTCGCGAAATTTGACTTCCTCGCAATCACGTTCATTTTTTTGAATTTCTTTCTTTAATATTAATACATTGAGATGGATTATATTTGCTGAACAATTACGAACTTTTTTGAATGTTTTCGGAAATTCTAAAAACGGTTTTTAAATATTTTCGATCAATTCATTTATATTTAATATATTTTTGAAATTTGAACGCGATTTTTTTCAATTCAAACCATTTTTTGGACATTTTTTCACGAGGGCATTTTTTTATGTTACACAACAAAATTTACCTCCGTACCAGGTTGCAAAAGCCAAATTTGACAATTACGAACATAATTTTTTGTCACAAGAGGCTCAAAAAGCATGTAAAGTACGAATTTTGAGGTTAGGCTGACAAACAAATGTTTCCTACCATCAGAAAATTGCTGGTGTGCTGATGGTAGACAAAATTTTTCAAATAACGTTCAGAGAGTACAAATTCCTATGAACAATCGTTAATTGACGAAATAATGTTATTCTTGACTCCGCGGACTCCAGATTGGCTCGCACGTGCTTGAAAGTAACGAAGCGTGTCAGCGTTTGTCTATCGCGCACACATCCGGAAAACGCGAGATACAATCACCGCGGTATGTAATGATTTTAAAATGACGGCGTAACGTGAAATTAAGAATTACACAAGCAATTACCCCGCGCACTCGATCCCGACGCAGCCCATCATCTTCCAATTATTCTCGAAGTAGATAAGCTTGCGTCGTGCCAGATTTTCGAGTTTTTCTTAAACTTTATCGTCAATTAACCATGATCGACGTCATCCGTCAATCTTCTCATCACTCTTATCTAACCTAATAATACCCGTCCTAACCTAGCTTCACCTCACCTAACGACACTAACCTTAAAAAACCACGTTCCACCAATCAGAAAGCATCGACGAGTCCCAAAAAGTCCATGATTCCCATGCTCCGAATCTGGAACAGAAAGAAAGGCAAAATCATAATTCAGTCATTACTCTCTCTGAGCTATTGTGCATAATGCAAGGGAGAACAAGGCTAGGAAAAGAGGTGAAGCTGGTGTAGCAAGAGAGGTTCATAAGCGACAAGAAGAAAGAGAGTGAGACGCGCTGAATGGTTAAGGGGTTAGCGTGAAACAGGGGAGGGGTGGTTGGGGGAGGGGGGGGAGGCAGAGATCCCCACTGTGGTGGCTAGGCAGCGAACATCAAAGGGAACCGACTGCGCTCGTTCGCGAGGTGAAGAACCGGCCATCTCCGGGCCACACACGAATTGCTTTTACATGTTATACCACTTCGAGTGGTGCAACAAAAACGCCACTTTTGCGACTGCACGCGCGAAAATTTCATTTTTTTCCACGAAAATACGGATTTTCTTGGGATTTTTGGACTTGGGTACTTTGCATTGCTGATATCGAATGTTGACTAAGTTAGGAGGAGTTATACGTGAGGGTAAACTCATTTTGAAAAATCATATCGTCTGTTGACTTCATTTGAAGGACTTATATCGTTTGTTGGCTCAATTCAAATGACTTATCTGAATTTGACTATATTCGAAGGACTTATATGGGGTTTTAACTGCATTTAAAGATCTTACATATATAATGGATAAAATTCAAAGACTTGAATCGCGTCTGTATTTAGAGGAATAATTCATAAACTCCAGTTATAATTAATGGACTCGAATCGAGACTTTCCTGTACTTGAAGGAGATACATTGACAGTTGACTCTATTTGAACGACTCACTCGAAATTTGACTGTATTCAAAAAATCAGGACAAGATCTTCAGAAATGTTCTCCATTTTCGAAAATTTCAGGGATTTCTAGCCACTTTCCTGAAATTTGCTATTTCTCTAACTGAAAAACGACGTTACCTATCCGAATTCCAGCTCACATCCCTTCATTCGCCTAAATTCGATCGCCAGTGACAGCTGTTTCGGCTTTCCAAAACTCATGAAGACGCGCGCAATAAAGCATTAGTGTTTAGCGATCTTTGAAAAGAACGACAATGAAGCCCCAAATCGATCGAGGGCTCGAACTGAACGCAACATTGGCTCCGCGCTCGGGCTTGCTTTGACCCATTCGCCACGGACCAATCGCGTCCAATAAGTCAACAAAGCAAAAATGATCTCGACGCGAGCACATCGTCGATTAAACGCGGGCAATGCCCACTGATTGCACCCTAACACGGGAAAGGAGATGTCACGCCGAAACACTTTTTCCGCGTTAGCTACAAAAAAGCGATCCCGCTGTCAATGGCTTCAGAAAATCGAGAGATGAATTTATTGCTAGTTTATTCTTATTGATATGGGAATATCTGTGGCTTATAGGGATAGTGGAGAGTGTCGAGTGACGTGACATTGGGATTTTTCTTTTCGAAGGTGCAGAAATATCTCATTGTCAGATACACTGAGAAAAGGATATATTTAATGTTAAGCTAACATGTCAACTGTTAAAATATAGTATATTTGATTATGGCGAAAGCAACATGTACTCACATGAAAGATATCCCAGGATTGAATGATATCTCAGATTCAGTCAGGAAAAACCTAGATACATTATTACGCTTTCGTCTGAATCTTTTATGGATATCTTAGTCAAAATTGCTTCAAGTTCCTCGAAAATATGGTTGAAATAACTATAACTTTTTTCTGTTTTCAAGATTCAACTCAAATGAATGAGATACTCAAATTCATCATGAATGCATTGCATCAGGCGAAGTTCACTTTGATTGTACCAATTGTGTTATATTCAATAAAAACATAACACAATCAGCAATAATGAACCTACAGCTTTAGATATCATAGAATACAGTCGTCCTTTACCAAAAGTACAAGTCAGGATTAATCAAACATATATACAAACATGTCAACAATATCAATAGTAATAATCAAACTCGGATTCACTCAAAATCTATCAAAGGATGCTTCAAGTCCAGGTTATAGCAATGTTGTTAACTGGTTGCCTCTACAGATGCATCAAATTGAAGGTACTTTCTGATTTTTTCCCCAGACTTCTCAGGTACCAAAAATATCACCAGTGAATCTATTATAAATGATACATAACAATTAAATATCCACAGTTCGAATTATCTCATAATGCAACAAAAAGGATGATATGAACAAAGTTGGATTTGAAAGTCAATGTCAAAGCCTAGCGTCAGATTCATTACGGAGTCGACATTTTGTCGTGATGAATCACATAAATCTTGTGACTGAATAGGGCTAATAAAGGACGCTGGAAGTGGTAGCTCTATTCGGAACACGTCCTCATGTAGCGGGGTGCAACAAAAGACTCGCGATGCGTACGTCCCAGCCTCGGTCATATTTAATGCAACGCATCCACATGGCCAATCATGATCCTCGATTTATTAAACACTATTATGCTAATAGAACAGCCTCTGTACATCAATTTGTAATGTCGCGTCATCCCTCAAGCCCTCGAGACTATATTCTCACGTGATTTGTCATCGTTTCTTTTGATCTAATGTCATCCTCTAAAAAATTCATGGTGGAGTTTGATAAATTGATTACCAACGAAATAATTAAATGTGATGCAAAATTCAAGTAAACTTTCAAAATTCTGTGAAACCTTACGTGAGTTCATGAATGGGAAAGTGAATAATTATAACCCAATTCCAAATGATCCCTCAATCACGAGTCTCGCGCAGTCACTCGAGGCAACAATATAAAGTCATCAAAAAGCATTCACGCTCATTGACAAGATCATCGGGTCGGTCCGTCAAAAGACGTGACGAATTTTCCAGTGTTGCCGGCACTGCGTGAACCGCCCGTTACACCGGGCCAATCGTCGCGGGGCGTGTGACAAATCGCGGAAGGCGCGCGCTCCTGCAAACGGGACGCACGTACGCGAAACTTCGTATTTCCCGTCTTTTTTCGTCCCGTTTTTACCCCCAGCGTGACAATCGATGAAAGCCCACGTGAAGAGACGAAGAATGTATTAGCGGACGACGAAAGGAACCCACACGACTCCCATTTTCGCTTTCGGGATCATGGTTAGTGAGACTGATTCGGGCTAAATGGATTCTAAATGGGCTTTGAATTGACTACTCGAGCTTTTGTGGGAACCGTTTGGGGCCCGAAACGGGCCCATTTTTACAGGCTACATTGTGCTTCGTTGTGGTGACCCGAATTTCATTGGGAATGGAGTGTGCATTCATGGGAGAGAAGTCTTATAGATTCTTGATGAATCATTGGTTTCATTAGGATGCACTTTATTGAGATGTTTTTGATGGTTGTAAAACGTTTGAAGAGTACATAAAGGTAAAAAGGTTTTTTATAAAACCTAACCTACATTTTCAAATGCCTTCAGAAATGGGACATTTCCGACTTGTTCTCTCCCACCCCCCCCCCCCCCTAAATTTAGGAAGTGTTTTCTATTCTAAATAATGCATTTATAGTCGAGTACTGGTACGTTAGCTTAATTGAAACATAGGTGCAGTACACGGAACCAAAACTCCGAACGCTAACAGAGACGTGAAAATAATTTATCGCCGGGGGTATTTTGCATACATATTGCGGCGATGTGTGTATCCCAGTGGAACAAAAGACACTAAATGACTACTCAAATAACAGACTTGAAAAGGCTTTCGCAAAGAGTCAACTACACATGGAAACAACAATCGTAAAAATTCACGCCCCTTGGCAAGAATGGATTGCAGATTGAAAACACGCATCCGCTTTGATTGTGAGACTGTGTATTCACCTGAGCAACGTGGTATTATTATCGAGCCACGGAAGATGGAGAGCGCTAGATATGGACGAATTTCGGAAGGACGTGAATTCCACGAAATTATACAATTCAGCTGGACAATTGGTCATGAATTCAGACAACATTTTGCAAAATTTTAATACATTCAAGAATATCCGGACTTGTTCAACGCTTGAATCTTTTTTTCATGAGAAGTTGATTATTTGTAGACAATTTTCTCAAAGGTAAGGATTATCAAAAATTCTGAAATTATGTCGATTTTTTACAATTATCTCGAGGTTCATGTGAATCGTTTCAAATTTACCACAGATACTATATCATGTCTTCGATGATTTTTCGAAGTTCTAAAGAGTTATGAAGAATGCACATTAATTTGTGTATAAACCTGACAAATTGATCTACATTCAAGAAGCTGCGAAATCTTTCTTAATTTCACATTATGCCCACTCGCATTCTTTAAAAATCCGACAACCTCATCAGTAAACTTTTGATGAAAGCCCTCTAACTGCAGTAAATTAATGTCCCTAAAACGTGATAAACCTCCAGCCCGAGTCCCAATACAGTGAACCCCCGAAATAAGTTCTCCAAACTCAACTCTCAAAATACAATATGAACTCTGTATACAGGTCCTAAGAATACATCAGTGAACTCTTGATATAAGTTCTTTAAACACTGAAGACCCTCGACCCAAGTCCTCCAATCAAAAGACCTAATCGAAAATGGATGAAAAAGCCAAGTGCAACAAGTAATCGAGTGTTAATAAGGATCATCCAACTACCGAGACACAAGTAAATTGTGCCTAAATGGCATTCGATTACGAAATCCATTCCACTCGAACGGACAAGAAATTCGAACGCTTTTTCGTGATCGAGAAAACAGCCCCCGAGAAGTGATACTCGTAAAGACTTCTCCAAACTGTTACTTTTATACTTCATTTGTCCCTTTCAAGAGAAAATTGTCGTACGCTGACACTTTTCAGGATATAAATATCTCCTCTGTAACGGAAAAATGAACTTATCCAAATTTTCCCGCTGTAATTTAAAATTTTTAAGATGGTTGCTGAAGGAAATGGGTTGAATCGATATATCGATTTATCGATCTATCGATTACAAAAAAACAATTATAACCTCAAATCTATTTACCACATGAAAATGAGCAAAATTAAACGAACAATTTAAAATACGATTCCTCAAATACATAAACCGAAAAATCGGATAAAATAGGAACAAAACAAAAATTCAGATGTCATCAGATAATATAAAAAATCGCATAAATACCTCGTTGCAGTATGATTGGTTTTTTACCAAATTTACCTTAACAAAATCAAAATACACACAAAATATACCACGCGAAATACTAAGCGTACTTTTCCATACACGTAGAATACAAAGTTCACATAATTTTAACAACAAAATTCCAGAAATTAGACGATTACAATAAGATTTCATACAACACGACCTTCCCTCTGCAATTTTATAAAGGTACAGACGACATCTAACCTAACGTTATAGAAAATGCGCCGAATTCAAACTTCTAATTCCAAATATCGATCCCGCTACAATTGTAAAATCCTTAGCCGGGAATTTTTTTCAATTAAAAATCATCGGTCCATCGATCAGTGGGTCTTATACCTCAATGATGTTCTATAAATATTCTAAAAGTCATCACAAAACACACTGCTGACACCTCACTCATCGACCCCACACCAGGAAAGTTCCCCCCTTCCCTTCAATTTTCCAGAAGTTCGAAAAAGCTTCGACCCACAACGAACGTACAAAAACAATCCACCATTCCACCGAACAAACGTAACCGATCACGACAATTCGTCTCGGAATCATCGCCGTAACCATGAAAATCGTGTTTTCCAATTTTCACGAAGAACACCAAGGCCCCGAACGATCTCGCGCCGGACCCCACAGCTACAAAGGATAACTAGAACTCAATGCACCAGGCAGAACGGAAATTACGGGCCTTTTCGAAAATTCTCGGCAAATTACAGAGAGTCACACCTTTTCACAGCCGAGGCGAGGTTTCGTGCCAGTGAGTCTAATTAATCTCGGCGACCGCCAACGTAGTTCCACGTTGCGAAAAAAAGGAGGATGAAAAAATCAGCCCCGATCTTGATAGCGAAGCGTTAATATATTTTCTAAAGTGGAACAATCGAGCCCGTAACTCCTCGCGGATTATAGATACGCGCCGGGCAAATTGCACGCTTCGCGACTTATTGTTGCCGCGTTTCTAATTACGAGTCTTGTGATTTTTCTCTCCGCGGAAAGTATGCGCGTGTCCCACGGAGTCGCCGTGTGGCATATGCCGATTGCGACATATGCCGCGTAGGCCAATCGCACGCATGTTCTTATAGTACGGTTTATGCACGCTTGTGTTGCTTGACCTGTTATTTTCGGCTTTGATAAATGTACACTGAGAGAAATTTCAATAGTTGTGATTACTAATTTGTTGCAAGTTTTTATTTTTAGTAAGAGGTACAAAAAATTAAAATTTGATAGCATACATGGAATAGTTGAGAGGCATGGGTGATCCTGTCTAGATACCCGGAATAATGAAAATAGTAAATGCAAAAAGAACATCATTTACAAATAATCAAATCGTTCATTTATTAATCATGAATGATAAACCAGTAACTTGGTATTTCCTTTTTTTTTTGCTTGTCGAAAATGTTATAAATCGAGTAATATTTTTGATGAATCTATGTCCTAATAATTAAAGTAACCTTAGTATTGGTAGTTTTCATAAAAACAGGCCAAATTTTGAAAAGATCAGTGATCTATTCATAGAAATTCGTTTTTTCAGGTCGATTCAATAAAAATTGTACAAAATTTTCGATTATTGTAAAGTGGTTTTATAAAAACTTTAATAAAAAAAATTTTTCTATAAAATCCGTCAACATTATCATTCCATTCATCTGTTTCTTTATAAAAACAATTCAAAGCGTCCAAATTTTCTTACAAAACCTTTATTTTCATAAAAACTTCGCGATTTGTATAGAAAGTTTCATATTTTTATAAAAAAACTTTCCTGATATAAGAAATTTCTCTTATAGTAATATTTGATACGTTTTTATTACACAAAGGAATAGAAAATCATGTTCGTAACATTTTTTATTAATTATAAAACGTAAAAACGTGATTTTATAGTATTTGAAAATTTTCCAACTTAAATTGAAAATAAGCATCCAAATTGACATAGATTTGATGGACAGGAAAGTTGACCATCGGATTTCTAATGCAAAGGTCGCAAGTTTTCAAATCCCGCTGCCTCCAAAAAATTTTTTAATTTCTTTCGAAACGAAATTTGAGCCAGAGCCTCATAAACTGATGTAAAATGGGATATAAATTATCAAAATGATCCAAAAAAGGTTAGAAAAGTTTTTGTATATTCTTAGAAATGTTAAAAAAAATTTTTATGCACAAAATTTTATTTTATACAACTTTTATAAAACCGCTTTACAAAAAATGCAAATTTAATGAAACTTGTATAAAACCGGCCTTACAAAAGTTTTTATACAAATTTTTCATAATGTTTTCATGAAAATTATAATCACTAGGGAATAGACAAAAACATTGCTTATACAGCTTTCAAACCTAATCGAGTTTGAATGTATAATAATCCTATATAAATTAATTCTGTTTCAGTATTCAAATTAGTAAAGAAAAGGTGAGAAATGAAAAGTTCAAGATTTCACGCATTTAATTTGAATTCGTTTAAATTGAAATTACAGTATTTTTGTAAAAAAAAAAGAAAAAAAAAATTGTGAAGCTCTGTGATTTATGTGATTCTTGAGATTGGAGGGACTATAGTGTAGAAGCCGATTTAAATCACATGACTATAAAATTCCGATTGATAATAGTTTCGTTGCTCTGATTCGAACATCTCGGAGTAAAATAATGCAATACAAATCTCCTCACTCTTATTTATACCATTACCCATGTATAATTAGTTTTATAAAACAGTTTCAAAAACACGCTCAAGATCCCCGAAAAAAGTATTTTTCCTTATAAAAACGCAAGTAAAATAATGGCAATCACAATAATATGCGTAATATTATTTCACGCGGAAATTAAGTGTGTGCGTCGCTTGACTTCCACGATGCGAAATACAAAAAAGTGACAAATATGCAAAGCGTCGATAATTTTGCATACATTTTTTTGATCCTATATTTTTCGAAATAAATAAAAATAATAATACCCAAGCCAGAATTCCAGAAGCATCTTAACTCCAATCATATAACAAACCCAGAATATTAATCAACTGACAACTACTAATGTGCACCCCACTGTCAACTCCCAATAAATAAATCGCCTGTAATTTCTCCCCAGCTGGATAACTTCATCCACCGAGTGGGCAGGAAAGTACGTGCGAAGGTTAAACTGAAAAAATCTCCCAAATCACCGTGGGCCAGAAAAGTACGGGAAACAGGAAAAATCGCGGGGAATAAATCGCGGACGCGAAAGGAAAATGGAGGGGCGCCGAGGGGCCAATGTGGAGCCGTGGGCGTGGCCTGAGAGGAGGCAATAGTGCGGAGGACAAAAGTTGGCGTGACGCCGCGTGGGGGCTCTTTGTCGCCGGTTTATTGAATAGAGCGAGACGGAGCCTGCAGGGGAAGGAGAAGGGTTAAGTCGAGTTGTTGCACGGAACAACTGTGCCTAGAAGACTTCGCGTGAGCCGTCTTCGCTCAATTACTGCACGTACGCCTCATCGTCTAGCGCAATGGAAATTGTATAACGAAAATTTTCATCGTGTTTGGGGGAACTTCACAGAAGCGGAGTTTGCGCGGAATGGTATGAAAGTCGAAAAATATAGACTTGAATTACATACTAGTTTCAATCATGATGAGTTTCATATTCTGTATATTTTTTATATGAGTTACAGAGAATGTGAAGGTACTAGGACTTTTATGGAGAGCTGGAAGCCCAGAATGCGTGTATTGCCAACATAAGGATGAACACACTTTTCTTATATGCAATATATGGGCCTAGGAAAGAGAGGAGCTTGAAGGAAGTATGGGAGCCATCACATTCGAAACTGTTGTAGACATAATAATAGCAAGGGAGACAGCTCACACACAAAAGTCGATTTGGTACAGCCAAATGAATGTTTGGTTAAAATAGGGCACAACAAATTTTTCATTTGACTTTACCAAACTTTGGTTACCTGTAGCAAATTTGATTTGAGCTAAAATGAATGTTTGTTCGAGTATGTATATGCGTATACAGAAACAAAAATTCAACTGAGCTCAAGTTAAATCTGGTACAGCCCACCAAAATTTGGTACAGTAAAATGAAAAATTTGTTGATGTGCTCCACTTTTAGCAAACATTTACTTGGCTGCACTAAACCGACTGTTCTGTGTAGACGAAGATGAATGACTTTATCACTGAAGTGTCCTACTAAATGGAAGGAACAGCCGATGACAGCAGCAATGGAGATATTTCTTTTACATTTGAAATGTTGTTTTTACAATGACAGTAAAATATCTTATACGTTTTTGTAATCATAAATAAACTAATGACCTAGATTATATTTATTGTTACAGGATCTAGCAATATTGCACGCTCTTAATTTTTTAGAGTGCCTTTTCAATCCACATAGAGTTAAAATATCAGTAGCAGTATCACTGTTGAATTAAATGTAATAAAATGTTTATGCATCGTAATAAGGAATTTTCTACTGAATATGTCAACACACATTGTACGGATAGAATAATTTAAAAACGTGCTATATCCTTACTATATATATGAATCTTAGACGAATGCTGGAGTGGAAATATTAGGTTGCAGGAAAAGTTCGTCGAAAAATCTGTACACAATTTTTTTTTTCTTTAAGTCCAACTTTCATCCACAATATAATCACCATCAGTACTTACCACAGTGTTCCACCTATTAGGAAGGTCGATGACACCTCTGGCCCAAAACTTCTGGAGTTTAGAATTAAAAAAGGCAGTCACTTTTGATTTCAGATGATCAAGCTTTTGAAAAGTTTTCTTACTTAAAA